>SNQJ01S0081760.1:0-28053 GCA_010110895.2 Picea sitchensis
AAGTTATGTTACTTTGTTATCTAGTATGCACAGGGGTTATGGCTAGAACTCTCCCTCTAGTTCAACCTGAATCAAAACCTAATAAGTAACATGGTTAGGATCATATTCATACTTCTTAAGCAATGAAACATGGGAAACATCATGTTCTTTAATTTTAGTGGTTAAGGTAATTTTATATGCCACTAGCCCCATCCTTTCTAGGATCTCAAATGGCCCATAATATCTAGGTCAAAGCTTGGCATGATTTCCAAGTTTCAAGGAAATCCTTCATGGTTTAAATTCAAGATTACCATGTTTTCTAGATATAAACTCTTTATGCATTATGTTCTTATTTGAATAATTTTTTTATCTATCTTGACTTGTCTTCAAATTTTGTTTAATCTTGATAATATCTTGTTCCATTTTGTTAAGCATTTCTAGTCCAAGCATGATTATGTTCACTAGATTATCCCAACTTATTGGAGTATTTCATATTCTACCATAAAAATCCTCAAATGGACTCATTTTCAAGTATGATCGATTATACATTCTTATAAACAAACTCTACCAAGTGAAAATAGTCCTCCCACTTAGTTGGTTTATTCATAACATATATCTAAAGAATGTCTTCTAGTTTTAGATTTCTTCCCTCTATCTACCCATATGTTTTTGTATTATAAGAAATGTCGAAGTTTAATTGTGTATGCAATACTTCAAACAATATTTTCCAAAAAAATGATTTAAATTTTGAATCTATGTTTTATATAATTGTTGTAGGCATCATGTGCAACCTAAAAATTTCCCTCATAAAAATTTCTACAATGTCAAATATTTTGTGCTGATTTTATGGGAAGAAAGTGATCATCATTTATTAGTTTGTAAACCAAAACCCTTATATCATCATGTTTCTTCACCATCCTAGACAATCCTATGACAAAACCCATTTTTACTACCTTCTATTTCCATTCAAGAATAGACAAATGTTATAACATGCTAGTTGGATGTTCAACTTTAACTTGTTAACATTCAATTCATTTTTCAATATCATTTTTCATTCCATACCAAAAATATTATTTTCTTGCTATAAAAATCATCTTCTATTAGTCTGGATTTCCTAAGTATTACTTCTTATGCATTTCACTCATTATGAGTACTTTAAGCTCTATGGAGTTAGGAATGTACAACCTATGTCTGTAAATTAGCAATCCATCTTTAGTCATTTGATAGTTGTCATAGTTTTTTTCAGGTTGTTCTTGTTGTAGACCATTTTTTGCTTGATTGAAGTATTCATAATCAACAAGGGATTATTTCACTGTAACTTTTAGGTCAGATTCACAAGTACTAATGGATTCCATATGTATCACTTGTATGTTTTTGTTGAATGTATCGACTACTTTGTTTTCTTATCCTTTTATGTGTCTTATATCAAGGTCATTTTCACTTAGAAATTCCAACCATCTAGCCTATTTTTCATTCAAGTGTGGTTGATCAAATAAGTACTTCATCCCATTGTGATCTATCATCAATACAAATTTTCTACCTATCAAGTAATGGAACCACATCTTTAGTGCATGGATTATAGCTACAAGTTCTAGGTTATTAATGGCACAATTCATTTCCTGGTCTTTTAGTTTCCTAGAGACGTAAATCACCACATGGTTATCCTGCAAAAGGAATCCACCAAGTCGTTATTTACATGCATATATACACAATAAAAAATCTTTGTTTGGGTTTTCTATTTTCAGAATTGGTGCATTGATAAGAAGGTGTTTCAACTGCTAAAACCTCTCCTCGCATTTATGAGACCATAAAAAAATTACCCCTTTCTTTAATTTATTGGGTAAGAAAACCTAGAGAATCCCTCAATGAACCTATAATAGTAACTTGAAAGGCCCATAAATGATTTCACGTATGTCACATTTTTTGAAGTGGGACAACTTCTATTGCTTGTTTTCAGATGATGTGTCCTAGGTAATGGAGCTTATTTGGATAAGAGACACACTATTTGAACGTTGCATATAATTGATGGTCTCTTTATATTTTCAAAACCATTCTAATATGGTCCTCATGATCTTCTTCATATTTTTAATAGATAAGTATGTCATCAATGAAAATAAATAAAAATTTATGGAAATACTTACTAAATACATTGTTCATAAGGAACATGAATGTGGTTGGTGAATTGGTAGGTCCATATGGTACCGCTACAAACTCATAATGACCATACCTTGTCTTGAAGTCTATGTTATGAATATATTTATCTTTGATTCTAACTTGATGATATATAGATCTCAATTCAATCTTTGAGAACACTTTTACCCCTCTTAATTGACCAAAAAAATCATCAATTTGAGACAATGGTTATATGTTTTCCATTGTAACATTTTTCAAATATCTGTATTATATGCACAATTTGAGGGTACCACCCTTATTTTTCACAATCAATACTAGTGCTCCCTTTTATCGCACAAGTTTTAGGTTGGGAAAATCTCGAACCAACCACCAAATGGAGAAAAATTTGAGAACACCTATCCACTGTCACCTTAGACAGGTATTTCCATCACTTTAGAGATGATAGAATCAACTCAAGGGGGGAATCCCAGTGACCCTAGGGGGAAATGAGACAAAACATCTGATGTATGAATGGATTCCGCTATAGATAAATTTTCTATGTGTGTATAAGGGCTTGAATAAGATCTTGATGGTAGCCAAGGTTTCCAAGAAGTAGTATATCTTGTTGATATTGATTTGTACATGCCTGAGACACAAGGAAAACAGAGAGAGAAGCCCAAATATGTGATGGAAAAGAAATTTAGTCTTGTTGTCCCTAATTGTAGCAGTTAGTATCAATATATATCTGCAATGAAAATGATAATGTATTCTGCAAACAAGTTGCTAAAATTCTAGTTGAAAGAGTAAGAGAACAAGATCAACTCAAGTAAGATAGCATTAGACTTTATCAATGAATCAAGGTTGTTACAAAACGAATATTGCAGATTTATTATTCATCCTTATGGATGTAACAAACAATTTATTACAGCATGAATATCAGCCACTAAAACTTCCCCACAATCTATCAAAAAATGCTCTAGTCTTAGTAGTTTATGTGGGAAAACTTTAGGCAACTTTTAGTGGTTGTTTTAAGAGTTATTTGAGAAGTTTAATTAGGGTTTATGCAACCCTAATCGCTGTAGATAAAGTTTTATAATAGAATAAAAAACTACTTGAGAAAATATGATGCCCTAGTGTCTCAATCAAGATTATAGAGCAAAGAATTGAATCCAACTTAGACAACCTTCAAGTCATAAAATTTCACATTAACCAATGAAAGATTTTATTTCTCCAATGCAATTATACTAGTGCCTTTAGCTATTGGGTTATTGATTCAAGTAAATAAAGACATAAAAAATTATATCTATATCTTGGGGGTGAAACCCTCTTACTCCCTAAGGAAAAAAAATGTTAATCTAGGAGATACTAGGAGGGAGTAAACCCTTTACTTCTCCTAGTAAGACCTTGTACAACAAATAAATTCTAGACAAAAATGATATATAGAAGGTGGTATTGTAAATGCTTATACTCCCCAAGAAATCTATAAAATCAAATTTGTTACTAAGAAATGAAGCATAAAAAAGATGAATATTTATGTAGCTCAAGAAATGACAAGATAAACCTCTCCTTACCAAGATAAATCCACCACATATGCCAAAGAAAACCTCCACGAAGGGTAGCACCCTACTTCTTCCACCAATAGCATAAAGAAACCAAGATAAAAGAGCACAAGAGAGAGAATGTTTCCAAGGAGGTCAAGTCAAAATATCATGGCAAGTGATACACATATAATAAACAAGGCACCTAAAAATGTGCATCAAAACTACCTCATCAAATTAAACTAATTCTCCAAGACCCTATACAATTGAGAAAGTTTAGGTATGGGAGGGGTAGACCAAAAACCTCAAGTAGTGTATGCTCCCAAGGATGCCCCTTCAAGGTCATGTAGTGGATGATGAGGGGGATAGGGGTTTACACTTCATAGGACAATGATTTTCATGGCATATAAGGGCTTGTATTGTCTCATTTATGGGTGCCTTTGTAGGGAGTGTGTTTCACCTTCCTCCTCAATGCAACCTTTTTCCAAGCCCATTTATTTCCATTTATTAATTAATAAATGATCCAAACACATGTGCACACCCAAAAGTGAATCTATAATCTTGGGAGGAGGTAACAGAATATCACCTGAAAAACGAGGTCCACAAAGTTCCATAGGGGTAACCATGTAAAGCGTTGTAACACACTTGTGTTAGTCTTGTACTCAAGAAGGATATTTATTATGTGTTTGATATTGTGCATATATTCAATTATTTTAAGAGAAGTAGTTCATCCTTCTCAAGACCTGTTTGGGAAAACATCTAGAAGGTTTATATTTTAGGCTCTTATGTTTTTCCAGCAACCATCCCCCTGGGAATTCAACCCCTTCTTCCCACGAAATGAGGTACATGCGCTTCTTGGGTCACTAAAGTAAAAGGGCCTATAAGAGGGAAATATTATAGGAGTGTAATGTGTGAAAAGTGGTAAGTATGATCGAGAATGGTACGATAACCTCTTGGGGGACCCCCAGTTGCAACCCTTCCCCAAACATTGGCAACTTACTAGTAAGTCTATGACACTCTCCAAGGTGAAACATGGTCAAGAGCATAATGTCCAAGAAGGAATTCTATAATCAAAAGCATATTAAATACAACACGTTTAAATGCCTCAAATATTAGGGTGATTACCTACCACAATACTTGACTTGTACGACATGGAGAAAGACCCATATTCCTTCTATAATCTAGTTGGTGTGGTGGATGCACTGACATTGGATAAAAATGTGGTGATAGAATGGGATTTCGTATGTGCAAATGGAGACTGCTAGTGATGTCATCTCTCAACACTCCATATCTTCAACCTGAGGGCCTTGAGGCATCATCTCCTTAGTTATCCAACAAAATGGGGATATCACTCCCTAAGGAGACACACTTGGTATGTTGTATCCCTTCTATAACAACTCTTTAAATTGAATTTTCAACTCTATTAGTTCAAGAGTACTCGTTTTATAAGGAACCTTGACCACAAGTGAAACTTTGGGCATAAGATCAATTGAAAATTAAATGTCTCTCTTGGGAGGTAGACTAGGTATCTCACCTAGCAATACATCATTGAATAATTGAAGTATTGGATAGTCTTCAATATTTTGACCTTTGCTTTTTTTTTATTCCAACACATGAATTGTGTACAACTTACATTCCTTTATGAAACTATTTTTCAACTATAAGACTGAAATTTGTCTTATGGAAATGGATTTTGGAGTACTTCTAATTATTCTTGAATTTCTATCCTCATCTATGTAGTCAAATGTTTTATTACGCTAATCAAGTTTTACCTTATGTGCTTGTTATAGTCCAAAAATTCCCTACCTATGCATACATGGCATTGGCCTTTCCACTTACACAATTTGCCAAATTACTGTTGAGGTCCCTTCTTTAAAAAACTATTTTTTGGAACATGTACGCACCATGCTGAACTATAGCACAGATACAGACATGAGTTTCATACTAGTTATCCCATGTACATATGCGAGATGCATGCTATATAACCTGCATTTACCTCCAAAAGTTGCAAAAAATATATAATTGCAAGGAATTCAGTAGAGTTTATGGGATATCGAGAGTTTCCCAAAATTTTACCCATTGTAGCCCGTCCCCAAACTGTATAACAATATTTTTATCATATAAAAAGAGGTCTTGGAATCCCATTTACAACAACAAGCAAGAGAACAAGTAAACTCTACCAAAATCCCTTCCCCTTCTTAACCCAAGTTTTGCAGCCCTTTCTGAGGTTTGGCTTCAACATTCCCCTCCAACCCTTTCTCCTTATACAACCCTTTCCATTTTCCCAAGAGATCAGTTGTTTGTGATAGGAAAACATGGGACTGATGCACTTGGAGAAACAATAGAGGTGCCCGGACCTAGTTCGCGGAGTGTTAGCCGAAGAAGGTTTTAATCTTTGTAATCTTCACATTGAATAAAAGAGTTCTTTTCCTGTCCCAATACATTATGTTTTTATGATTAATTGATTAATACATATATGTATATGTATAAACATTAATAGTGATAAGTATAGATCATATATATCGTAGCATTTTTTTCCTAAGTTTTTGCAGGTCATCTTTGGGAGGATACCAATAATCTATGAAGATGCAAAGGAGATAGAGGTCGACACAAGTGAAAAGGACCTCAGGTACACCTACTTTCCTCTCTCTTGTAATTTAATTTTATATAGTTTTGTGATAGCTTAGGAATAGAAATTTATTTTAAGGGAAGTCAGTGCTCTGCTTGTACCTCGAACTAGTATATTAATAGGCAGATTTTCCCTACTAGTAGAATTGGCGACTCCCCTGGGGATTTTCTCTAGGGTTTTAGTGGGAGATCTTGGTTAGATTTGATTTTTCAGTTTCTTTCTTATTATTCTGAGTGTTTTGAGTCACGTTGGGTATCTGGTCACCTTCCAGGTTCCTACTATCTTCCCTTTCCCAAGTTGTCAATCAAAAGTTTTTCTTTTCTTTTTTAATTTATAGAGGTTTACATGCCCTATTCTCTATACAACGCATGCACATACACAACCTACATTATATATATCCCACGTACAGACATAGTGTGGACATACAAAGCACACCTCTCTGTTGTTTTGGAGAATTGTTTCAAAATATTTTCGTTTTTGTACTGGAAACTTGTGGTTCCCAAGTCTTCCCGAGTTCCAGAAGATTTTGTTGTGTGGGGTTTAGACAATTTATAGGTTCAGATTGTTTATGAAATAAAAATAAATAAATCCTCGTGTCTCTTTGTGTTTCCAGGCATTTTTGGCTTATTTTTATCTTGAATTTTAAGAAAAATGAGTAACATGAATACAATAACAAAGAGGCACATGAATCGTGTATTCTGCATTTTATTTTATCATTTTGTGTTAGTTCTTCTTTGATTGGAAGAAAAAAACTAGTTTTTTGGGTCTCTTTCTTTCTTTGCATTTTCTTTGCATTTTTATTTTAAAAAGAAAAAGAATTAGCATAGGGTTGTTTTTTTTTTCATCTTGAAAGCATTTAAAAAGAAAAAATAACAAAGAAGATCCTTTCATTTTCTCTTTTGTTTCACTCAAAAGTTGCATTGTGCATTTTGCATGGAAAGGAGAAAAGATTTCATCTTTATGTTTGAATGATTGTTCATGATTTTTGCTTGAATTTTTTTTTCATTTGTAGAATTAGTGTAAATTATTCTTTTCCAGTGTTCTAATTAGTTTCTTTTTCACAAGGGTCTCAAACAACATAATTTGTACTTTCTTTCCTTCAGTAAGAAAATCCCGTAAAAAGAATGCGCTAATCTAAATTATATTACTAACACTTTTTCTAGGGTTCACCAATAGCTTGGGATAGGGCCTTGGATTAGGTGTGGAGAGGTCAAATCTCCAAGGCCAACCGGAAATTCACTTAGGTGTATGTGTTAGGGTGTGAAAATACACCTTGTAATTACTCAATTTGGGAAGCTCCTCTAACACAAGAGTCAAACATGAGGCCACGTGGAGGATAGTGACAGAGATATCCACTCCTGATCCCGACAAAGAATTTGGGAGAGTGTGTATTAGGAGTGAATCTTGTAGTGTTACTGTCCCAAATTGTGTTAGATCTCTAAGACACTTGGATCCATCCAAGGTACTCTAAGAGTTATTTTGGACCTATTGTGTTTAAGGCCTCAAGAGGATATTTAGGATTAGTTACCCTGCCCCTAGACCCTCCTAGCTATCAACTGTACCCCCCTATTTGTTGATTACAAGTTGGTGGCCTAGTTTCCATTATATAGGTTGACACATAGGTGACTACAAGGGGTGTATCACAGTACCTGAGGCAGAATTTTTACTCTCTGGGAGACACCCGAAGGGACTATCGATTGGAGTTCTGGGTAAATATTTCTCCTGGCCAATCATTTTCATTTTTGAATGCTTTGGATGATCAGGACTTCATCTCCCTAGGTTGGAAGAATTTAGAAGGGTGGTTTGTATATTTTTAGGATTTTCTTCTTAGTGGTGTTCTCTATGCTCCCTAGTTTTCCATAGTGAGTTAGTCAGTCACTTATTTGGGTATCTGACCTAAGGTGGTATACCACCCACTCCACCGGTCGTGAGCAATTTTCATTCTTCCGCTTAGAAACGTGGAGCAACCTCTTTATAGGTGTTGTTTTTTATACCACTGGTTCACTAGAGTCAATGTGTGATACTTTTACAAACTTGAACAATCCCGCAAGGGAAGAACCTAAGCATAAGATATTCATGGAAAAATTTACTAACGATACCAACCAAGTAACCCCTTCGCAAGGGGATTCTTGTGATTTTTCTTTCTTAGGAAATGTTGGTGCTCCTTTGATGGCCACTTCGTACATTCCTCGGTTGAATGTGGGACTGTCATTTTGGTTGGGTACCATTCCAAATGTCCCTAATGCTCTTGAAGCTTCTCAGTTAATCACCTTCTGTCATGGGAATCATGTTGATGTCCCTTCATCAACAAAGTATTCTCCTCCTCCTACATTTTATGGTGAAAGTATAGCTACTAGTAACCGAAAGTCTAAATGAAATATAAAGAGGAAGAATAGGAAAAATAAATCACCAACCTCTATGAGTCATGTTGGAGATAGGTCATCAACCTCTGCAAGTCATGTTGAAGACCAACGCCCAACATATACAAGTCATGCTAGGGGAAAACAACCAACCTCTTCTAGTCATGTTGGAGAGTTTTCAACAACCTCTGTGAGTCATGTTGGGGGAAAGCACCCAGCCTATGAAAGTCACGTTGGGGGTAAAAGTCCATTCACTGCTAGTGATACTAGAGATAGGTATGTAGCCTCTGCGAGTCATGTTATCGACCAATCACTAACCTATGCAAGTCATATTGGAGTTGTGCAACCAACCACTGCAAGTCATTCTTGGGGCACGAGTCTCATCAATGCGAGTCATACGAGTGATATGTCAACAACCTTTGCTAGTCATGTTGGGGAAAAACAACCAACCAATGTGAGTCATGCTAGGGGAATTGATTCTATTCAGAAACCTAGATGGATAGGAAACAAACCTAAGTTCCCTTGTAATCTTGGCAAGGGAGATCACCTTACTCATTTATTCCCTAGACTTCCAAAGGCACGAAGATTGTGGTCCCTGTTTGCAAGATCTTTTTATTCTAAGTCTTTTGAGGTTTCGTCACAGTATATTCAGCCTTTGGTTGATGAAGTGGTCATGCCGATGCAATATTCGGCTAATCCTACTCCTCTTTTGGGGGGTGATGTTCCTTTAGACCATGTTGTCTCACAACCTATTTAGCCAGTAGTTGACGAAGTGGTCACGTCGATGCAATATTCAACTAATCCCACTCTTCTCTTGGAGAGTGTTGAGTCTACGAAAGTGGTCATGCTGATGTAATCTTCAGTTGATCCCACTCTTCTCTTGGAGAATGTTGAGTCTTCTAAAGTGTCCAGGCTGATGCAATTTTCGACTGATCCGACTCTTCTCCTGAAGAGTCTTGAGTCTACTAAAGTGGTCACGTTGATGCAATCTTCGATTGATCCCACTCTTCTCTTGGAGAGTGTTGATTCTACTAAAGTGGTCATGCCAATACAATCTTCGGTTGATCCTACTCTTCTCTTGGAGAGTGTCCAGTCTATTAAAGTGATCATGTTGATGCAATATATGGTTGATCCCACTCTTCTGATGGGGATTAACGTGTCTACTAACTATGTTTTTAGCATTTTTGGTTCAGTAATTTCAAAACAAGGGAGAATTCCACTCACTTCAAGCACTCCTCCTCCAAGTCCTAGGATGGTTTCCTTTGAATGGAATGACCTTGTGTTACACATCAAAATTATTCACTTCAATAGTGTCGCAAGTGTCATCATTACAAGTGTTGTAAGTGTCGCATCTTGTCTGCAAGTGTCTCATCTTGACCACAAGTCTCACAAGTGTTGCAAACATCATATTGTTATGTTTCCTATGTTGTCTCTCTAATGACACCATAAGGACACTTAAGGCACCTCAAAGACTAGTTTTGAAGAAGAGAATTCATTTGGAAAGGAGTACAAGTCTTTCTCCACTAAGGAAACCACTCAAAAATGATTTTTGGAAGGAAGCGCTCCTCTATACATTGTCAAGGAGTGCTAAATCTCCCTAGGATTATTTGGGGGAGTGCTATAATTCTCTGTGCCCAATGTTGGGGGAACACTACCCCTTTTTTTATTAAAGTTTGGTCTGTTGAGGGAAGTTAGGGAAGAATCCCCTCAATCTCTGAGGTTGGTTGAATTCGAATCAAAGGTCAAGGCATGATATTAGAGAATATTCACAAATGAAGGAGAAGAATCCTCAACTTATTCCAAAGATATCTCAAGTGGTTGGGCCTCTCTAAGGTTATATAAGGAGGCCTCCTCATGGTGAAAAGGAGGGAAATTTAGAGGCATCAAACTTATGATCTCATAAGGGAGATGAACAATAAAACATCATCATTCTATGAGTGGATTATTTGAGCAAGGGTCTGGACAAAGGGAGCTTGGTGAAGCTGTTGCACTACATCCATGGCTGTAATAAACACTTTGTTCTCATTAATATAAATTCATGTTTGGCCTATCTCCTTTAAAGTTTGTGTATATGAACTTGTTTCTTTCATAGATTCATTATAAAGCTAATCATAGTAGAGAAGGAAGTATCATTGTTGTTTTCATGGTACCATAGGACTTTCAACTAAACTTGGATATCAAGATCATCCTGGAGCGAACAAGGACAAATGTTAGCAAAAAGGTACTTGCCTTTCTTCCCTCTTATTCTTTGATAGTTTATCTTTATGATAAAGGAATTCCAGTGTCCATAATACCACTTTATGTCTTGGAGTTAGGGGTCTTGCATCCAAGAGGAAATCCACTTGTTCGTAGGGGTATTCTCCTGTAACAGAAATTGGCAACTCCACAGGGGATGAGCTCTTATTTTTGTTTCCTTTCCTAGGTCTTGTCTTGGATTTTTCTCATTATTTGACCTTCTTCATACTGTCTCTTTGATTCTTAGATCTGGTTGATTAGCTCTTGATTTCATCATATTCAATTTGATTGACTGAGTTTTCTTGAGTTTTTAAGTTTCTAGGCATTTTTCTAAACTTTTGAAGCCTAGAGCTCCCCTGCCCTTGCTATCAGAGCACCAACACTCCCTGTTGGTATTACATAGAGCATTGGAATGCTATGGTGCCTTTTACACTAGAGCGCTACCCCTTTTTTGTGAAAAATCTTCCAGGGTTTTCATTCTCTGAGTTCATTTTTTTCTTTTGGCACTTGCTTAGGAGTCCTTACATCCTCAGTACATATTTTTCATTGGCCTTCAACACCTGCTTTCTGAGAATTCATCATCTTTTGTTTGGATTTTTTGACATTTGTCCTTATTTTGCAATAACTCTTTGTCCTTGATGATTTAGAGTCAGTTTGTCATTTTCTTCTCATTTATCTGATTGAGTGAAAACTTTGTAAGGAGATTCAAAGGTCTTTTGTACTTATCTTTTTGAGATTGAGGTCATCTTGTCCAAGCCCTTATTCCTTCTTTTTGAGTTTTTGGTTTTCTTTTTCTTGTTTGATCACATCGAGGGTGTGTTTCTGTTTATGTGAAGTTTTCTTCTGGTTTCTTAAATCTCACAGATCTTGAATTCTGTTTAACATAGGAAGCTTTGCATCAAACTAATTATCAGTCACATATAAACATTTTAGCATTGAATTGGATTCCTTATTGAGGAGTATTACATGAGGTCATTGCATCTTAGTGTTTGAAAGTTGAAGGAAAATCCTTCTCCTTCCCTTAAATAGACATTCATTGAAAGAAAATGTTGCTTATCATTTCTTATGCATGTTTTGGGAACCGAGTCACATTAACATCATTTTTCACTTTCATACACCTCTGAGTAAACAAAATCCACTAAAATAAACGCTTAACTAAAATTTATCATAATTTTTTACATCTTTGTTAGCAAATCTACATTAGCTTAAGGTGTAGGGATTTTGAATAGGTTGAAAGGATAACTTTCCAAAGCTATCAAATAAACTTATTATCTTGCGATTGGGAGAGAAAATCCAATTTTCGTATAGGCTTTTTGGGATCCCACTCTCACACAAGGGTTATGCACGAGGTCGCGTTCGGGAGAGCTACAGAGATTACCCCTTCGTGGTTTGACTGTTCATAGTAGTCGGATCATATATTGGGGGTCACTTGAGGGTATACCCACGATTTTGTGTGGGAGCCTCTTGATTTGATTTTAAACTTGTTATCCTACCCATATTTTTAGACTGGACTATTGACTGTACCTTCCCAGGGGATGACTGTGACTTGGTGACCTTAGTAGCCATATCATTTAGGGTCTTACACAAGGTGATGGTGAAGGGAAGTCTCATTGTCCCTGGAACAGACGTTGGTCAAACTCACTCAGGCTCCTTGGAGGGTAAATCCACATTTACTACATGGAAGCTTGCACCAAGGCATAAGTCCATTAAGCAGGTCACCAACGTAACTGATCCACCCACTCTATCCCCTCCTCTTCCTATTTTGATCTCCTGATGTTGGATTTCATCACCAACTAGTGGTTTCATTGTGGGAAGGTTTGTTTGATTGTTTTCTTCTCATATTCATAGCGTGTGTTTTTTGTGTTACTTAGTGGACCTTAGGTCAAGTCAGTGTTAATGGAATCAAATCCTAAGAGTACCAATGGAGTAACCCCTTGTCCCGGGGAACCTTACACCTTTCCTTTTTTTGGAAACTTTGGTCCTCCATACATTTCCACACTGAGTCTTCTGAGACTCACCATCGGATTACCGGTTTGGTTGTTCCCCACTCTAGTGATCTCGAATCCTCCCAGTGCTTCAACTGCACCTAATACTTTATATGTCAATACACCACCCACACATCAACCTCATGTCTACTTTTCTCCTTCTTCACCCATTAAGTCTCCTCCCCTTTCTCCTTCTTCGCCTAGTGAAATATCTAAAGCAAGTAGCGAGGTTAATCAGAAGAAGAAGAAATGGAAAGAGAAGAATAAGAAGAGACCGAAAAGGACCAAGGCTCCAAAAACATCAGATGTTTGATCCTAGCAATAGGCTACTGTTAATAGTACTAGGAGTGTTTATGAGTCAACAAGATTAAAATGAAGAATCTGAAACCCAAATTCCATTGCAGTATTTGTAAGGGTGATCACTTTCTGAGGGATTTCCCTGGTATTCCCAAGGTCTTAGAAATGTGGTCCTCCACATCATTGGCTCCTGTTAGTCAAGCCGATGATACCCCTTCAACTAGTGACGTTAAGGTTGGTAAGAAGAAGGTAACTGCCAAATTCCCTTGTATGTTATGAAAAGGTGATCATTATTATCACCTTTGCCCTTGTATGGACGAGGCTTCTTCTCTTTTGGAGAACCTTCAACTCCCAACCGATTATCGTAATATTTCCCCCAACCCATCATTAGTTGATGGAATGGTCAATCTAGTTCCATCCTTGGTCAGTCCTATTGATCATGTTGTCAATCTAGTTTCCTCCTCCATTGAACCATGAACACAAGTAGCTGATTTAGTTCCATGATCCGTCAACCCCACTCTTCATCTACAGAGTGAAACCAAAGTGACTAATCTAGTTCCTTCCTTGGTCATTCCCACCCTTCATCCCAAGAGTGTCAAAGTGGTCAATTCAGTTCTACCATCGGTTGATCCCACTCCTACCTTGAGGAGTCCCAAAGTGGTCGATCCGGTTCCACTACCGATCGATCCCACTCATCCATTGAGAAGAGCCAAAGTGACTGATCCAGTTCCTTCCTCGGATAGTCCCACCCTTCATCCGAAGAGTGCCAAAGTGACTGATCTAGTCATTTCCTCGATCAGTCCCACCCTTCATCAGAAGAGTTCCAAAGTGGTTGCTCTGGTTACATAATCGATCAATCCCATCTTCCTCTGAAAAGTGTCATTGTGGTCGATCTAATCCCATCATTGGTCGATCCTACTCTCCCTCTAGAGAGTAAACGTGATACTACCCATGTTTTTCTCGTTGATACAAAATATATCGTGATGGGGGGAATTCCTCCTTCTCCCGCGAAACCCCCTCCAAGTAATGAGGCCATCCTTTTTTATTGGGGTGCGCTGACTGGACCGTGTATTTCCTCTCACATACTTTTCTAGATTACAATACAGGTTTGTGGTCGAGATGTTCCTCAAATGTTGATAGATGAAGGTGCATCCGTTATTATTTTTTCCTTTGTTGCTTGGCACACTTTGGGTTGTCAGTTTGCACCGGTTACACATAATCTATTAGCTTTTAATAGAAGAACTAGTGAACCTTTAGGGACCCTTCCTCAGTTTCCCATAACTTTGGGAGGGAAAACTATATTTATTGATGTCATGGTAGTCTAAGACCCCTTGTATTTGTCTTTACTCCTTGGGCGGGATTATGTCCATGTCATGAAATCTATTGTGTCCACACTTTTTCGTGTGATATCTTTCCCTCACAATGGGAGAATGGTGACTATTGATCAACTTTCATTTGTTGGTCCTGACTAGATTACCTCCCTAAATGGTTCTTATATGAAGACAGTATCTCCCCTTCCACATGTCAATTATGTGGCGTTATCTCCCATGACTCCAAATTCAAATAACTTGGATCCGATAGTTGACATGGTGATCTCTTCGGTGGGGATTTTGGAGCTTGATCTCCTTACCCCTGTCACGGCCCTTGACATGTGTTCCTTCTAGAGAATTCTTCTTCCATCCACTGAAGACATGGTGTCCTTCCAGAGCGTTATCCTCTTGGAAGCCATGATCAAGCACATTCACGAGCACAATTTCTCTTCTTTGTGGGAAGATCGTTAAAAAATGAAATAGAGGTTACGAGCATAGTTTTGATTCTCTATGGCAATCTCATTAAAAAATGAAACAAAGGCTACGAGCATAGTTTTTTTTCTCTCTGTATAAATCTCATTAAATTAAAAAATGAAACAAAAATCCAGGGATTCAACCTAGAGCCTTGAGCATAGTTATTTTCTTGTGTCAAGCTCGTTAAAAAATGAAACAATCACCTCTCTTGTAGATGTCGAGTCGAGTCTTTCGTTAGATATCATATTTGAACCTTCATTTCATCCACCTATATCCTTTTTTTTCCATCCAGTAGAGAAATTGGTGATAACCTCAAATTCAGTGAATGAATTGAATCTTGGGGGGCATGTCTGCAGCCTTTGATGATCATTCTGGAGTTAATCCACTAGCTTTCAAGCTCAGGGCATTCTGAGACGAGTCTTTGTTCTTTCTCGTGCTTGAAAAAACATGAGAATGTAATCGAGTATACGTTTATCACTTTTTCAGACTCGTATAAGGAACCCCCCGGAGTCTCCTTTAAGCTCTTTTCAGACTCTCTAAACATGAAAAGATTGTCGAGTGATCTTGCTTCCTTTCACACTCATTAAAAGGTTTGAAAGGGATTCTTTAGAGTGATAATTTATCTCTTTTTGGGCCTCGCAAGACTAACATTATGGAAAAGGACAACATTGGAGTTGTCTTTAAGTTGTTTTTAGACTCTCTAAATATGAAAAACCACCAAGTTTTCCTTCTTTGGACTCATTAAACAATTACACATTGAAGGGCCCATATGGGACCGAACCCTTACTTCTTCTAGTTTGTTAAACAAAGGAAGAGGGAATTACCGAAGGTGAGTTATATCGAGCATGTGTTACCCCCCTCGAGTTCATTAAATTAAAAAGAGGTACTCTTCTATCTGGATGGGGGAAAAAATTGAAGGAAATAAGCCAAGAAGTTTTTAAGAACATTATGGGTCAGTCTTAGAGTCACCCTTGAACATGACACTTTTTCTTTGCATGCATTTTTATCCTCTAAACCTCTACACTGAGACAATCCTATGATTTTCTTTTTCTCCTTTGGGTCACCTGACGAAAGGCACATCATCCACTGCATCATCAAGTTTTGGTCCATGTCATGTTTCTGCTATGGTGCCTCAGTGTTCAAGGGAAGTATCTTCCTCAAGAGTCATCCATCAAAAATATCTTGTTTCAATACCCGTGTCAGTCCATGTTCATTTGATCTACCAATTTACATCTCTGTGTCGGTTTCATGTCGTTGATGGGGGATACATCAAGGCCCTCCTATGATGCGTCTATTCCTGTCGACCTCAACACATCATCCAGGAACTAGACTTAGAAACTAGTTAGTACCTTGGGACCTGCATGCCTCAATGTCAGGCCTCCTCACTTCTGACAGTGGGTTTACATCATTAACCCCTGATTGGTTGATTCCATGGATGTTTGACTTCATCTCATTCATTCACATTTGTCGGAATGTACTAGAGTACCTTGGGAATCATTGACATCAATGGTGATCTCCCTCGCACTTGTTAACGATTTACCTCATTGACCGATAATCAAGTGGTTTCTATCATGTTTGACACCAGGACATCTATTCACATGGTTATATTTGTACTACATCAGGATCGGTAAGAAGACCCTGGGTTGAGTCATCACTCTGATATGTACTTTTCCCAGGTTGCGATGGAATTTCTTTTGAACATTGACACATATATTGTTACATAGATCCACTTTTTATTGGGCATGGTTATGTCTTGTCATCTAGTAGATTCACTATGTATTCTTCATGGCTATGATGAGTTCAGGTCATAGAAGTATATATGCACATTGTATATTTAGTGGCTATACATTTTTGTCAATATAATTATGGATCTGTAGTGTATTCTATGGTGGCCATACTTGAAAAAGTATTTATCACTCAAGCATAGGTATGCCTTCCTTGGGTTTGAAACATGTCATAATATTTGTTTGATGTTTGTGTGCAGATTTTTCCAGCCTCTCTGCGTCCATACCCTTGCCCAAAAAAGTCTACAAAGTACTTCAGTCATCATCATCTTCTGACTTTGCACTTTGGGGGGGAATCTGTTACACATCAAAATTACTCACTTCAATAGTGTATCAAGTGTCGTCATTGCAAGTGTTGTAAGTGTTGCATATTGACCACAAGTGTCACAAACATCATATTGTTATCTTGCCTATGTCGTCTCTCTAAAAACATAATAAGGACACTTGAGACACCTCAGAGAATAGTTTTGAAGAAGAGAATTCATTTGACAAGGAGTACAAGTATTTTTCCACTAAGTAAACCACTCAAAAATTATTTTTGGAAGGAAGCACTCGCCTATACACTATCAAGGAGTTCTAATGCTCCCTGGGCTTCTTTGGGGGAGTGATACAATGCTCTGTGCCCCATGTTGGGGGAGCGCTACATCTTTTTCGAGTAAATTTTGGTTTGTTGAGGGAAATCAGGGAAGAATCTCCTCAATTTCCGAGGTTGGTTGAATTCAAATCAAAGGTCAAGGCATGATATTAGGGAAGATCCACAACTGAAGGAGAATAATCCTGAACTTATCCCAAATATCTCTCAAGTGGTTGGGCCTCTCCAAGGTTATATAAGGAGGCCTCCTCATGTTGAAAAGGAGGGCAGTTTAGAGGCATCAAACGTATGATCTCATAAGGGAGATGAACAATAAAACATCATCATTCTCTGTGCGTATTATTTGAGAAAGGGTCTCGACAAAGGGTGCTTGGTGAAGCTACTACACTACATCCATGGTTGTAAGCAACACTTTGTTCTCATTAATATAAATTTATGCTTGACATGTTTCCTTTAAAGTTTGTGTATATGAACTTGTTTCTTTCATAGATTCATTATAAAGCTAATCATAGTAGATAAATAAGTATCGTTGTTGTTGTTCATGGTACCACAGGACCTTCAACTAAACTTGGAGATCAAGATCAACTTGGAGCGAATAAGGAAAAATGTCAGTAAAAAGGTACTTGCCTCTCTTCCCTCTTCTTCTTTGATAGTTTAGCTTTATGATAAAGGAATGCCAGTGTCCATAATAGTACTTTCTGTCTTGGAGTTAGGGGTCTAGCATCCAAGAGGATATCCACTTGTCCACAAGGGGATTCTCCTGTAACACCTTGTTGAACCTCGTCTTACTTCTTCTATACCCTTCCAAATAAGGGTTGAATTTAATTCAATTTTTGTTTACTAATGTATTGTATATGAAGGAGCCTCTACAAGTATTTTATCATTCTCAACTTGGAAATCTTTGGGTTCTCTTGAGCTTGTGTCTGCTTTGCATGAGTTGTTGGATTTTGACAGATGTCCTAATGAGTATTTGGGGATTCTTCCTCAATTTCCTATCTCTTTAGGTGGGAAGACTATCCTTGTTGATGTTATAGTGGTGCAAGGTCCATTACATTTCAATATGATTCTTGGGCGTGATTATGTATATGGTATGAATTTTGTGGTGTCTACGCTCTTCCTAGTGATGCATTTCCCTCACAATGGAAGCATTGGCACTATCAACTAGTTGGAATCTGATAATCACCATCCTAATTTGACATTAGTTTAGGATGACCCGTTATATGTTCATAGTGTTCATGTAGACTCTACCCCGCCATGGGTTAATTATGTGGTGTCTTATCCTCAATGTTCAATTTCTTCTGATCAAGAAGTTGTGCAACCATGTTTTCCTTCTCGAGACATGGTCTCAACAATTTATTAGTTTTGTTATCTAATGAACGTATGGGAGACCTTGCTTCCCCCTCTTGGTCCAATTGATATTGAGTCTCCTTTTGAGTTTGATATCATTGTTTGTATATCCTCAAGCCCTCATGATTGTGATTCTTTGTTGATAGAATATTCCAGTCCTGTCGACCCTCCTCATTCACATGATTTATCATATTTTGAATTTCCTTCGGATGAGGCTATCCTTTATGTTAGGTGCTTGAATATATATGAAGATAAATCTCAAAATAAACCAATATAAAAAATAATAATCCAAACCATTCACCAAAATACTGAACACAATAAATAGTGAAAACCCTTGAGGTAGGGTAACACCATATATTACTCCTTAAGGAAGGATAACACTC
Source organism: Picea sitchensis (assembly GCA_010110895.2). Taxonomy (NCBI): domain Eukaryota; kingdom Viridiplantae; phylum Streptophyta; class Pinopsida; order Pinales; family Pinaceae; genus Picea; species Picea sitchensis. The sequence continues at coordinate 19,026 of SNQJ01S0081760.1, forward strand.
AAGAAATTCTTGATACATTCAAAATATTCTTCAATATGCTTCATTACATTGCTTACACTTATTTATATAGCTCTCTCTATCTCCTAGGAACCTTCTAGAGAGCTTTCTCACATTTATTACATATAACTAACATAGTGGGCCTTTATTAATATAGTGGACCTAGTCCACCTTACATTGAATGACCACATTCTTGTATATTAAATTACTTCCACCAATAATACATAACCACATTCCCTTTGGGTACCTCCCTAGGTACCCCATATTACATCCCTAGGTATATTACATTCCATCCCCCTTCACATGTTTTGTCCTCGAAACACGAGAATAAACCATACAATATGACCAACTAAACAATGTATCCAACTGGTACCAAGTACGACCATCCATCCATCCCAATGGAAGTCGAACATGATGTCCATATGCTTCCTTTCCACCCTGATCTTGATCTGCATTATGTCAGTGTTTCCATGGGATTATTTCTCGAGAGTGATGTCTTCTTGTAGTGCTAGTAGGCGTCCATGCACCTCTTGATCGGTTTCCTTTCTAGTTCCCTGTTGGTGCATAAATGTGTTGATGCATACACCCTTACCTTGATGATTTTTGTTTCTCTATATGATGTAGATGGTGATATACAAAAGCTGTAGGAATATGTTTTTTTTTCTTCAAATCTACAAAACTATGTGCCTTTGAGTCAATGACGTCCTTAGCTTCTTGATTATGTCCTTCCTGTAGTTTTGCTTCATCTCCTTCTGTAAACTCTGCCTCTGTTTCAACTTTAGAATCTACAATAACTTATTGTTTGGACACCATGGGCCCATATTTCTTACTAAGAGACACATCCTGCAAGGTGATTTTCTTCTTCTTGTACCACAACATCAAAAACTTATTTTTCACATTAATATTAATGATACTCATTGATTCTATCCAAGGATATCCCAAAACAATATCCACTTCATCCATATCCATAGCATAAAAATTTGAATGCAACACATATGTGTCCATGGCGATCTTCAAATATTTAAAAATTTAAACATTTTCACCCTCAACCTATGTGCTTTGAATATTCTTTACAGGAACTTGTAATCTATTAACCAACTTAACGTTGATAAAATTATGTAGGAAACTAGGGTTAATAGAAACAATGATATTTTCTTTATGAATACATCCAGGAACTTGTAATATAGAATTGCCACGTGAAAATAAACACTTGTTTCTTTCTTTAATTTTGGCACGAGGCCATTTTTCTAAAAGGACTTTTTCAAATTCTTCATCGGATAGTGCCATCATTTTTCTATTGCTAGGGGAATTCAACCATGTGTGACTATCTTCTCTCAAACAAATGTGTAGAAAAAAATTCCACTGCTCTTTCCATTATGACTTTTGGGACATTAAGAAGTCTTCAATACTAGGACCTTCATCATTTCCTGTAAAATACATCTTTCTTGGAAAAAATATTCAACAAGAACTAGGGTTAAAAATAAATTACTGCAAAAAATCGCGGCTTGTTCCGGAAAAACCCTGAAAAACCTGTTGAATTTAAAATGTTCATAACTTTACTTCCTAGACTCCATTTCGATTGATTTTGTTTGTGAAATTGGGTAATTTTCCAAGAGGAATTCAAATATCCAATTTTTTTGACCAAATTCTGCTCATAAATGTTCATATTTGAACCTGAAGTGCATCGCCCTCTTAATTCTTTTTTTTAGAAAAAATACGCAAAAAGAGACAAAACATTCTCTCCTTCTTTGGCCAAGGAAAGTGCTCTGATACCAATTGTTAAGTACCAGAATATATCTGAATATAAATCTCAAAATGAACCAATATCAACAAGAATAATCCAAACCAATCAACAAAATACTGAACATGAGAAATATAGAAAACCCTTGAGGTAGGGTAACAACATATATTAAACAATGCTCTAATATCAATTGTTAAGTACCTGAATAGGTTTGAATATAAATCTCAAAATAACCAAGAACCTCAACAAGAATAATCTAAACCATTCACCAAATAGTGAACACAAGAAATAGAGAAAACACTTGAGGTAGGGTAACACCATATATTAATCCTTAAGGAAGGATAACACTCATCAATAAATGCTTGATATACTCACAATATTCTTCACTATGATTCATTAAATTGATTACACTTATTTATATATATCTCTCTATCTCCTAGGAACCTTCTAGAGATCCTTCTCACATTTATTACATCTAACTGCCATCGTGGACCTTTATTAATATAGTGGACCTAGTCCACCTTACATTGAATGACCACATTCTCGTATATTAAATGATTTCCACTAATAATACATAACCACATTCCCAATGGGTACCTCCCTAGGTACCCCATATTACCTCCCTAGGTATATTACACTTGGAGCCATGACTACAGTTTCTATATTGTGGGTAGAATTACATTTTGGTTTGTGTTTTCTTCCCTTTTGGGAGACATTCTAGGTTGACTATTGAAGAGACTCTTGGTTAAATCCTAGAAACAGGATCTACTAGAACCAATACTATGAATGAGCCATAAGGTTGTGGCGTACATTGTACATATTGTATAGTCCAGGTTTGTTGTTTTCAAGTTTTGTATTCAGTAGAACCTCTTATTTTTTGAATTTTCTATTTATATTGGATCTATTAAATTATGGATGAGTGTTATTATCCTTATATACATGATATTGGATACATTTTTCTTTCACATTTGTTAGTGGTATCGATCCTTTCTGATAGGTATTGACCTCAAAATTGGCATACATGTTATATTTTTCCCTACTTTCATTTTTTGCATTATCCTTTTCCTAGTTCATTTAGCCTTAGGATCGACCCCACTGAATTGTGACACTAACCTTCCTTACTAATAAGTGTGTCATACTTTATGTGGTAGAGCCTTCCTTCCATGGGCATCCTAGTTAGATCCTTGTTTTCCACTTGGTGCCCATGTTGAAGTACTTCATAGGAACATGAGTCATGTTTAGTCCCACCATGACTTTTTGTTGAAGCCTCATACTTCTTCTTCATCTTTTTTTGGCTCATACCCATGAGACTCCCTAAAGAGCATAGTTTGATGTCCTTAAAGACCAATTAAATTTTGAAATCAACATCCAATGAGAGTTTATTTTTTATTTTCGATATCATATGGATTACTTGAGAAAAGAAGCCCCTTGAAGTCTTATTTAAGCCCTTTTCAGACTCTCTAAAATTGAAAATATTGTTGAGTGATCTTGTTGCCCTTCACGCTCACCAAAATATAATTTGAATTCAAATATGTTCGACGATAGTTTACCCATTTTTCAGTCCCAATGGTTAATTTTACGAATAAAGGTATGCCATTAGAGCTTCGGTTCGCTAGGAGAGTATTCTCAGGCGTAAGTTTAACCCTTTTTCAGGCCCAAGGGACTAAATTTTAAGAAAAGGGACATTCTCCTTGGTTTTGGTTTATCTCTTTTTTAGTCCTTTGAGATTAATTACGAAAAAGGAACCCCCTTGGAGTCCATATTTAATCTCTTTTTAGACTCCCTGAATATGAAAAGATTACTGAGTGACCTTGTTCCTTTCAGACTCATTAATTGGTCAAGACATAACATCTATTTGGCATAAGTTTAACCCTTTTCCAACCAATAGATTATCTGGGAAAAAGGTACGCCTCGGGAGACTCATATCACCGAGATAGTTCTCCTAAGTTATATTTTATACTTTTTCAGGCTAAGGAGAATAAACTTAGAAAAAGTATGTCAGTCCATTTTAAGATTTTTCCAGAGTCCATAAAATTGAAAAGATCTCTAAGTGATCTTGTCTCAATCACACTCGTTAAAATGGTTTTGAAGAGACGTCCTTTCAGTATAAGTTTACCCCTTTTTCGAACTGACTAGAATAGTTACAAAAAAGGAGCTCCCTAGAGTCTTATTTTATCATTTTTCACACTCTCTAAACGTGAAAAAACCACCAAGATTACCTTCTCTAGGATTGTAAAACTTCACATGGAGGGAGTCTTGTTGTGTCATTCTTAATCGCATCGCATGTCTCATCCTTTTGAATTTTGCCTAATGCTAGCTCCATTTTTCTATCAACTGAACCTTCAAAGCATTCCTTAAACACAATCCTTTCAACACTTTTTCCCTTGTGATCTGACACCTTGACCCATGGAGGAATTTTCCCCAAGTGTCCTTATCTTACACATATGTCATTTTCGTGAGCATCAGTATGTTCCATGCGCTTCGAACTAGTTTTCTTTCTTGCTAGGGATGATTTTAAGTATGAAAATTTATTTTAAAATGTAGAAACCTTGGCGAATCTTACTTATCCTTCATATTCCAACTATAAATGTTTGGCGATATTTTTGTAAAAATATTCGAATTTCTAAGGATTTTATATAGATTTTATAAAATTTTGGCGTTTTTTAAGGTAAAATAATTTTATCCTATAGAATTTGGGCGAATCATTTTTAAAATAATGAATCTCATTTTTGGGAAAACCATGGAAAATTAGCCCATGAGCAAAATTTAGCCCCTAAAATCATCCATGTTTCTTGTGACACTTGTTCCTCCTTTGTTACGTAGAATTATTTTATTCTTTTTCAAGCTCGTTAAAAATTTGAAAAAGACAAAAAAATCAAATATTCCAAAAAGAGGGGACATGATATACATTCTCTTTTTTGGCAGCAAGATAGTCACCCTTGGACAAAGAACACCCTTTTGTTTGTTCACTAAGAATTGTGATTTAGTATGACCTTAGGAAGTTTTTCGCGCTATATAGAGATATTTCCTCCTCTGTTTGGTTACTCTTTCAAACATATGGAGAGTTTGTGGTGCCTCCTATATCATAGAATTCTGTCAATATTATGCTTCTTGAGTCTCATCATTTTTCATGATTTTTTCCAAGGGGAGTTTGTCCAACATGAGTCATCCATTCTGCAATTTGTCTCTTGACATTAATGAGTCGACCATTCTACATTTTCTCTCTTGACATTAATGAGTCAAACATTCTGTTGTTTGTCTCTTGACATTAATGAGTTAGCCATCCCGAGAGTCTAGTCAAGTCTGGATTAAAAATATATGAAGTTATGTTCCTGATGATCGATATCCTCCGGTATTTCCCTGATGGCATATCAAAGACCTCAGGGTAGTGATTACTACACTCCTATTGTACTCCTACTTGAGCTATTGAAGATATTGAATTTGTTTCTCGAGCTATGAAGTCCTCATCTCTAGTCACAGACATCAATGCTTCTTGAGGATACACTTTATATAAATTTATATGTCATGGATCTATAATGTAATTGATTAGAAACCATGATTAGTTCATCCTGAGCATGGGTATGTCCACCTTAGAGAGATTAGCATTGTTTTATAGATGGCACCTCTCGAACTCTAGTATCGGGCTCACTCGAATTCGTTCTTTCCCACTAGTAAAGATATTGTAATGTATTTTAGCCATCAATTTCTCTTATGACCTCACACATTAGGGGGCATCTGTTATAGTCCAAAAATTCCCTACCTATGCATACATGGAATTGGTTTTTCTACTTACACAATTTGCCAAATTATTGCTGAGGTCCATTCTTTAAAAGATATTTTTAGAACATGTACGCGCCCTACTGAACTATAGCCCACATGCACACGTGAGTTGCATACTAGTTATCCTGCATGCATACTTGATCTGCATACTAGACATCCCGCATTTACCTACAAATTTTGCAAAAAATATATAATTGCAAGGAATTAGGCAAAGTTTATGGGCTATCAAGGATTTTCCAAACATTTTACCCATTGTAGCCCATCCCCAAACCAAATAAACATATTTTTCTCATATAAAAATACGTCTTGGGTTCCCATTTACAACAAAAAGAAAGAGAACAAGTAAACTCTGCCAAAATCCCTCCCCCTTCTTAGTCCAAGTTTTGTATCCTTTTCTAATATTTGGTCTGAACATTCCCCTCCAACCCTTTCTCTTTTCCAAAGAGATCAGTTGGTTGTGAGAGTAAAGCATGGGAATGATGGAATTGGAGAAAAAATACAGGAGCCCGAACCTGGTTCACAGAGCGTTAGCCGACAGAGGTCGTAATCTTTGTAATCTTCATATTGAATAAAAGAGTTATTTTCCTATCCCAATACATTGTGTCTTTATGCTTAATTGATTAATACATCTATGTCTATGTCTGAACATTAACAGTGATAAGTAGAGATCGTATATCTTGTAGCATTGTTTTCCTAATTTTTAATAGGTCATCTTTGGGAGGAGACCAACAATCAAGGAAGTTGCGAAGGCGAAAGAGGTCTACACCAGCCGAAAGGACCTACGGTACACCTAATTTCCTCTCTTTGTTCATTTAAGTTTAGATAGTTTTGGGATAGATTAGGAATAGAAATTCCTTTTAAGGGAAGTCAATTCTCTTCTTGTACCTCGACCCAATATAGTAATAGGGGTATTTTCCCCGCTAGCAGTGCTTCTAGCCAATCAATTCCAATCAAGACATTGTATGAACCAAGTGGACAGATATTTAAATTTTCCCTTATGGAAAGTCCATTCATTTATAGTGGACATCTACCAACTGAATCACTTTTCTCTTATATATTGTAGCTAATTTCACTAACCATGATTTCTCATTCTTTCATTTTTTAAGGATACAAGAGTCAATAACGTTAGGTGCAAAAAATTTGTGACTAGACCTTGGATCAATCAAAATAGAAAAACATTTCTTAGCAATATTTCCTTTAACTTCCACCACTGATGCTTGGTAGTCTAATTGTAAATCATCCAAAGAAAAAAACATTATAGGAATGATCCTTTATAAGGTACCATGCATATTTTGAGAATAAGAAACATAAGTATTGCATCAAATACCAACAGAACAACCAAATAGAGAGAATCACAACATAAAAAATGATACTTTTATTGATAGAAGTAAAGTGCACTTTCCTCTTCGAGGGGGAAACATAAAAGAGAGCATATATATATTATAATAAATATCAAGATAATACTTTCTCATTACTTCCACTCCTATTTATACCAATTCTATCTTTTAAAGAACATTCTATAGGAAGATATTTCTAGAAGCGGAAGAGTCTATGAAGTCTTCTTACATGATAGTTGTTCACATTATTAACTATGCCTTATTTACTAATGTCATCCTTTATTATATAGAAAATATATTATTTGACCTATGTGAGGGGTTAGGGAGGTTATGTCCTTAGTATTCCCCCCCCTTGAAAAAGAATCTTGTCCTCAAGGCTTGAGATGAAGAAATTGTTGCATAATGGTAGTTAACTCTTATGTGGCATCTTCTGGTGGTGTATCCTTCCATTGAACTAAAATTTCCTTGATGCTGTGATGATGAAGATGACACTCACATTGGTCCAAGACTAATTATGGATAAAAACAAATCGAACCTTATTCATCGAACTCAGGGAGATTGGTTTGAGTGTGGAACTTAGTTCCAATCACTTTCTTTAAGAAAGAGACATGAAAAACAGGGTAGAGATTTGAGTGATTAGGCAGAGCTAATTGATAATCCATTGGCCCCACAAACTTGAGAATTGCCTAAGGACAATACAATTTGGGGGAAATTCCCTGAAAATGTTAGGATTTGAGCGAACTCTTCTTATAAGGTTGTAGAAGAAAAAAAGCCTAGTCCCCTTCAGTGAATTGATGTTCAGAACAATATTTATCTGCTTGTTTCATCATGCAATTAATAGTCAGTACCAAATTTCTTTGAGGGTATGGAGAATGGCCGCATAGACTATAAGATTTTTTTCATCCTCCTAAACCTTGGAGACACCTAGCATGTATGATAGAACCAATAGTGAATTTTTCCCATAGGCAGCTTCAAAGGGACTCATTCAAGTGGAAGTATGGTAAGATGTGTTGTACTACCATTCAACTAGGTTTTTAGATGTTCCTCCACAAAAAATCTTTTTTCATCATGCCTTCTCACATATATTCATTTATAGACTAGGGAGAATTATCCGAAAATAATTGTACCAAAGAATTCGCCAATTCCATCCATGAATACTCAAGAAAGAAACCTCTAAATTGATTTTTCCATTCGATGCAAGAATCAGCTTACTAAAATATGGAAGAAAAATGAATGGAGAGATATTATATTCATGGATCCATATCTTTGCAGCCTACTTCCAAAACTACTTAGATACGATGGAGACACAATAATTTCTCCTTGCTAGTAAAAATTTAGAAGGGGTCACTCAAACTTGGTGGAAGTAACAATTCATAGCACCAAAAATGTATGTCAAAAATAATGATGATGTTACTTCCAACTGCACTCCAAATCCTATCACCACTAGGAAAGTCTTTTGTGAAGAAATCAGTTAGTGTTTCTACCCCTTAGGATATATATCCAATTACTTGTATAGGTTGTTAAATTGGTGGAAGTAACAATTCATAGCACCCAAAATGAATGTTGAAAATAATGATGATATTACTTTCAGTTTCACTCCAAATCATATCACAACTTGGAATGAATTTTGTGAAGAAATCATCTATCATTTCTACCCCTTAGGATATATATCCAATCACTTGTGTAGGTGGTTACAAATTCAACAAGAATCCAACCAAATAATAAAATAGTACATCGAGATTTTTTTAAAACTCTAAATCAGCTCTAGATTCAAGAATCACATGAGGTACTTATACTAAAGTTCAATTCTAGATCATTAGCTATTTTTTGATATGAAGTTTCCTTCTTTGAGAGGACTGAACTTGACCAACGACTTATATATACCTTTGTAATTGAATTCAAAGTAAAGAAATGCCCTTTTTTCAGTCTTGTGCAACCCTACCCCTACAACCAACCCTGATCCTTGCATCTATAATCCTATCATGTTTCCTTCTCCAACTTGCCCTCAGATCCCTAAATTTTATGTCTCTTCATCCTCAAGACAAAATAATGGTATCACTTACATAAAACCTACACACATTTTGTGAAATATTGTCATATATTAAAACATCAATCTACATACAAAAACCTCCATATTGATCAATGTAACTATGAATCCAAATCCCCCCCCCCC
>SNQJ01S0081760.1:30346-45281 GCA_010110895.2 Picea sitchensis
AAAATGAAAATGTCTCCTTGGTATATATAGGAGACTAGGAGGTATAATTACAGCTAATGGCCTAAAGCCGACATAAATAAAATAACATTACTAATCTAATATTCCCCAATTAAGGGGTGATGAGACAATATTAGGGCTTAACACCTATGGACATCGACAAGGTAAGGAACTTTGTGGACTTAGAGGTGATTGAGATAGTTGACAATAACTGTCCTTATCCTGCGCTGTTAGGAATTGATTGGGCTTTCAACAATTCAACTTTTTTTGACCTAAAGAAAATAAGAATGACATTTGAAGGTGATGAAATTAGGGTCATTGCACCTCTTGATCTTGATGAAGGTCATAGATACATAGAACCCATCAGAGAAGAAGATCATTCTTATGAACTAGAGAATATATATAAATTGACAACAAGGAAGAAGGATTACATTAATTCTATAGCATATGGGATCTTAAGATGGCAAAGTGAAAGTGCATGCTCATTAGATTCAAAAGAAGAACTAGAGAATTGGCAGAATAGGATGTATGAAGTCTCTACGCAGAGGTGTGCTAGATTGACAAGGGAAGTTCATTGGATTAGAACAAAAGTAAGTAATCTTCCCACATTTGATGGTTTAAATCATTTAGAAACTTTCTTAGTGTAATTTGAAGAAATTGTACCAGCATAAAAGAGCTTGTTGGCATTAGTTGAATCCTTTAAAGAAATGTCAGTGATATGGTGGGGAACACACAATAAAAACATCATGGAGTGGGTGCAATGTCACACTTTGATGATAGTGCGATTTTCATATCAAGTCGAAGGGTGCGAATTTCGATAGACATGTCAAAGCTGTTCGAAGGACCACGTGTGAAGTTGTGAGGAATCCTGGAGAAACATTCCTCAGGAATAGTGGGTGCATAAGTTCATCAACACTTTGGACACAACACCTATCAATTGGTATCTTCAAGAAGAACTGCACCTCACCACTTCAGATTGGTATGGTATGAATTGGAACTTTGTAGAAACATTTTTATTTGAAAGTCAGTACCCCACAGTAGATCAGGATTTACAAGTTGTAAGACATAGAGTCTTTGAGGAGGCACCTAAACTCCCTTTGGAGAAAGAAGAAGATGAATGGACTACACCTCTTCAGAAATTGCAAGGTTGTTACAATATCAATGTTGATGAAGACGATGATCCTAGGAATGTGAACATCGTAGAAACTGAAGGAAAGAGAGACATAGAAGGGCTAGGACTCGAACTACCTTGCATTGTACCACCAATTAAAATCAATAAAGTTAATATTGGAATAGAGCAGGCAACTAAGTTGGCCAACGTTGGAGATTATTGGGATGATGCCACTATTGATAAGATCACAAAATTACTGCATGAATATCAGGACTTATTTTCAACCAAGTTCACCAACATGAAGGGCATTAAAGGGCCCATGGGAGAAATGAAGATACCCTTGAAACCAGATGCAAGGCCAGTCAAGAAGAGACCCTACACATTGAATCCCAAGTATAAGCAAAGAGATAGGATTGAATTAGATAGAATGTTGGAAGAAGGAATCATAGAACCTGTTGAAGAATCAAAGTGGATTAGCCCTATGGTGGTCCAGGATAAGAAGACAGGAGAGATCAAAATCTGTGTATATTTAAGGAAACTGAATGATGCATTCTTACATGATCCATTTCATACACTATTTACCGATGAAGTGTTAGATAATGTGGGAGGACATGAAGTTTACTCCTTCATAGATGGATTTTCAGGTTATCACCAGATCAGGATTGCCAAGGAAGATAGACATAAGACCACATTTTCAATAGAATGAGGTTATTTCTAGTACAGAGTGATGTCGTTCGTATTCAAGAATGCACGAGCCATCTTTTCCAAGGTGGTGGTCGAGGAATTCAAGGAATTTCTGCATAAAATTTTGGAATCTTATTTTGATGATTGGAATTTTTTTAGCTTATTGAAAAATTATATTGAATGTTTAAGACTAATGTTGGATAAGTGCAGGCAATGTCAAATTGCCTTGAACCTGAAGAAGTGTATCTTCTTTTCACCCTTTGGAGTGTTTCTCCGCCATATTGTGTGTAAGAAGGGGTTGTTGGTAGATCCTTCCAAGATTACCATCATTGTTGATCTACCTCCTCCTACTTCGGTTAGACAACTGTGCACTGTGTTGGGACATACTAGATACTACATAAATTTTATAAAGGGCTATGCACAGATAATAACACCCATGGAAAATAGTTTAAAGAAATATTGTTAGTTTCAACAATATTGGTTAGAAGAATGTCAGCAGAGCTTCAACACACTAAAGCAAAAGATGGTTACTGTGCCTATCTTGGTTTCTCCAGATTAGAGTAAGGAATTCCATGTGCATGTTGATGCTTCATCTATTGCATTAGGAGGAGTGCTAGCACAACTAGGAGCAACATATATTGACCACCCATTATCCTTTGCTAGTAGGAAGCTCTCTACAACTGAAATAATTTACACTACCACTGAAAGAGAAGGTTTAGCCATGGTATATGCACTATAGAAGTTTTGACACTACTTGTTGGGAGGAAATTTTAAGATGTTCACTAATCACTCTGCATTGAAATACCTAGTCAATAAGACAGTGTTGGGGGGAAGAATATGTATATGGCTACTATTATTCCAGGAATGTGATTTTGAGATTGTGGTCAAGCCAGGGAGAATGAATAAGGGACCTGACCACTTGTCCAGGTTAGAACATGGAGAAGAACCTACCAAGTTGGAGGATACACTACTAGATGCATATTTGTTGGCCATTAGGAAAGTTGATGATCACTTCGTCGAGATAGTCTAGTTCTGTTGGCAACCACCAATAATTTTGATTCTTATCACAAACAAAGTCCCCACAAAGAAATCATATATTTCTGTAGCTTCCATCACCTTCCATTTGTAAATGTTTATGTTTTTGAGTTTTGAGGTGATGATTGGGTTAAGCTTATCTTATTGATTTTTTGTTTTTTGTTCACATTTTTGTTTGTTTTGTTTTAAATTCACGACTGTAAGCATGAATTTAAATATAAAATTTGGGTTTGGTTTCATATATTTTACCTTAGAAATATCGTTTTGGAGGCACCCATATATGGTTAAAACTCAAGTCTTATGAACTTATTCATTANGTTTGTTTTGTTTTAAATTCACGACTGTAAGCATGAATTTAAATATAAAATTTGGGTTTGGTTTCATATATTTTACCTTAGAAATATCGTTTTGGAGGCACCCATATATGGTTAAAACTCAAGTCTTATGAACTTATTCATTAATACACTATCAAAATATTTGTGTATTATGGGTATCATGACTTCATTGGTTCTATAGTTTATTGTTGATTTAATTTGTGAAATGTTTGAATGCACAAAAAACATTGGTTTAACAGTTGATATAGTTCTCATGAGCTCAATTGCCATATCAACATTCATATCAATTGGTACAGGCATGATGTACCTCCGTTTTCAATTCACTTTGTTGGCTTGAATATTAATGAGATCATTCATTAAGTGAATTGGGGTTTTGTACTGTGGAGGGTTTGGCATTCATCGTGCATAATGTGTCATAGTTTTACAAGCCCTCTGGTTTTCATTTCCCCAAAATATTCTTTCCAAGTAATGATAGTCCCCAAACTTTGAAATTTTTGTGTCATTACATTTTGCACAGACCTCTTTCTTCTCCTCATCTAATGGAAGATGAAACCTACACCCTGTGATATATGTTGTATATTTTTCGTAGGGGCGATGGCACCTCTAGTTCATGTCGAGCCAAATGGTTTCCAGGCTCTTCTATCCCATGATGATGCCATAGAAGACCTGAAGACTCATGGATGGGATGTGTTCCTCAAGAATTTTGAAGGCTACAACCTCCCAGTTGCACATGATTTTGCACAGACTTTATATGGTTTTAGGGCCAAGGTCGGGGATGTACAGTTAGAAATAACAGAGGACTTCATAAGCAGGGTGACATGACTTCCATTGAAAGGAGAAAAGTGGTTTAAGAATGCTAAAATGGAGGATGCTCCATGGATTTTATTCATGGTTTCCTACAAATCCACTTGATGTCCAAAAGGTATTCCCATTTCTTTTTTGAAACCTAGATGGCATAGTCTCATTCTAATTTTGAAACAATTTATTACATGTGAAGGTCGGTATGGGCTGGTTTTTCTGTACCACATTCAATTTCTTATGATTTTCATAGGGTTTGAGTTGGATATGCCTTTCTAACTATTAATGAGCCTTTACAAAATGTCTAAGTGTTATAAGAGACAAAGCACAAATTCGCTGCCAAGTCTATTTCATCACACTCTCATTAAGATCCTGTTGGTTTCTCACCTGTCTCGAATCAGTGACAATTGGGAGAGTTTTCTGAGCTGAAATGGCTTCATCCAGGTCGACGATACATTTATCCCTCATCTAATTTTAAACCCTAATTTGGACAAACCAATGACCGAAATTGATGTCTTCAATTCACTTGATGGCTCCGAATTAAATGAACCGACTTCTATTGTTGATGAAACCCCTGTGGATAAGGAATTTCCATGTATATTCTCACCCAATAAATATCTAGAATAGGTAATTGGCGAACTGAAAGGAAAATATCATCCTATGCATATGAATGAATCTAATTTGAACAATAATGATAAACCTGTTGTGAAGAAATTCTAAAAGGGAAATAAATAATAGAGCTCGGAGTTAAATTTCAGGAATACGAAAGCTGGTCCATTGATTTCTAGGAACTTAAGAAATCAAAAGAGTGATCATATGTGCTCGATCTCTATGATAGATATCGATGCCCAGTGTTCATATCGAGAGATAAACGATTTCTTGGTTCATGAAGACCCAAAAAATTAGTGTCCTAGGAAAGAGGTTGTTACCCAGGTTTAACAGTATGAATTCGTGTCTAAGTTACCCCCATGTCTCAAAGGCAGAGAAGGCTTCCTAGGTATTGGTCATGAACTAGAACAAACCACAGAAAAAGATGAAGTACCCATTGTCGACTGTATTCCACGTCAGTCTACCATTGCCCCTGTGCACTGCAACAATTTCTTAGACTGCATAGAGTGTTATTATAGATATATTTCTCTCTTACAGGCTCAAGTTAAATACTTGCCTGCTCAGAATTCTCTATTGGAAGGAGGGAACCTTGACTTGAAGGCACACACAGAGAGCGAAAATAAAAGATTCAAGAGGTCTGGGAATATAATCATTAAAAACACAACCAGTTTCAAAGCCATTATAAATTTCAAACTGTCAAATCCTTCTTTGGCTAATTTCTAATGCTAAAATGATTTTGTTTTGATTTTATTCCATTCTGTTATGAAAAATCGAAATAGGTAGATTCAATTTTGGTTTCATTTTCTAATAATAAGACTAGCTACATAATCTATGATTTTGTAGCCAGTCTCTTTTGAATAATAATTAGTATTGTTATCTGAATATCAAATCGGTTTTGCTATTTACAAGAAATTGATGGTTATGATGTTGATTGCATGGAGAAAATAGATTGGGTCATACACTCAGATATTCAATAGTTTTTTCCTTTTATGTTTATAAAACTTTGGTTTATTTTTGACAAACCAACTCATGCATGAGTGGTTTCTAGTTTCACTATTTTTGTAATATTATCTAATTTTTGTGGATTCAACTCTATCTTGTATGATAAGAGGATTTGAATCCTGAACTATTTTAAATACTAGTCACTCTTAGTAGTGAGTACATATTTGATTTGGACACATTATGGACATACGACTTTCAAGACTGATATGGAGAAGTTGTTCACTCCTTGGCTTTAGACCAGCGTGGCACTTACCCATTATGTTTTGCCTTTATCTTATGAAATGTTATTACGTTTATACAACTTTAGTCTGATTATCGTATAATATTTCATATTATTCAACACTTTAATTATGTTTGTAATTTGTTGTTCATATATTACATCTGTGATCAATATTTCATTTAAATATCGTTGATTTATGCTTGATGTTAAATGATGTATTACATGAATGCTTTGTATTCAAATTCTTTTATTATAAGTGTTCATCATTATAATATCATCAGATCTGTATGTTTATTAGTCTTCTCTTATATTCCTACTCCAAAACACCTTTGAGTTAGTTCTGGGAGTGTTAGCACTGTCCTGTTACAAGTTTTCCTCATAGGTAGGACAACTAGGAGTTTGAATTATGCAGAGACATAAACTCATTAGTTGATTAATCATAGGTTAGTTTAATCATATTCTTGTTCTTTAGTTAGTTTATTTATCAATGAAATAAGAATATCTTAAATTAGCTTTGACTGTTAATCTGTTCTTATTTCAAATTGTGTTTGATTAGTATTCTTTAGTTCTTAGAATTTTAAATATAAAACATAAAAATATAAAATGTATGTTCTTTCTTTATCTACTTCGTAAACACTTTCAAAAAACATCTATTTCGCAAGATATCTAGTAAATCTTGAAAGATTGTATATACATTGTTCATAACGACATGCACATATCCATACTTATATTTTGACGTTCATAAATTATTAAATTTATATATTTAGTATTATAGCTTCATAGATTACTTTCATTTCTTTTATTTTTAGGACTTTAGTTGGCCAATGGAAATATTAAACCCATCGGTTCATTTCATTTCAAATGGATTGGGTTATTTAGACAACCTCAGTCTGGATTTGACCTTTCAGTTGACAGCATGTCACTTACGATTGTCTACAAACGGCGCTAGAAGGAGGGCCTGAATTTAATTGATGGCATGTGGAGGTCGCAAGACTCCTCCCCCACACACTCAAACTCATGTCGTAACTTGTAGTCTCTCAGACAATAAAGTTACACTTGAAACAACAACTACCTCAAATGATAACCATGATATTCCTGTAGAACGAGTGACACCAGTTCCTCAAGGGGTCGATGTCCAAGAAATTGTTCGTCAGTCACTCATAAGAACTCATAGTGAATTAGCCCATATCAAACAACCTAATAGGCCACTTAATCAACCCCTTGAATTCATAGATATCCAACAACAGCTTCAAGGCACTGGTGTTGGGTTACGAAAAAGGTATAAATATCTTCCTTTTTCCCACAGTTCATGATATGATTTTGATTGATTCTTCAGATAGTTAGTGATAAATAGGAAATAAAATGATTAATATGTATCTTAGGGTTGTTATTGAATTTTTATTAAATAGATTCTAAATTACAATTGGAATGGTTTGATTTTGTTGCAGAATTGAAAAAATAACTGTCAAAGATAACCAAAGAAATCTTGGCTATGTGCAAGCTATTGGAGGTTGAAGACTTTTTAGGCCCAAAGAAGTTTTGAAGATAATGCATTTTTTATATTGTAAATTTATAATAGTAAATCAATCCTGAGGATCTTTCAATCCTCAGGATAGCTTGATTTACCCAGATTATTGTAATATATAAGAGGGTAATAGATCCAGAAAAAAGAAGGAAAAAAACGCATTCAAGTATTTAGATTCAGAATTACTTTGCATAAGCAGTTTTTGTAAATGTTTCACCAGCTATGGAATCAATGAAAGTTTTGAGTGTTTCTACCATTTCTGTGTTCTGATTTTCTCGTAGCAGTACTTCTGAAGACCGAGGGCCCATTCTGAAGGAGCTACTGTCTTGTTATGTAATTGTATTAGTTCGAAGTTTGATTTATATTTTGTGATTCAGATCTCTTTTACAATAGCCAAGGGTAAATGCATAAGTGTGTTAATGATTTTATGATTGTTTGCGTATAGAAGACATACATTTCCCTCAATTATTAATGATTGCCATTACAATTTCCATTTTTGAAGTTCTTGCTTGTCAGTACCTCATATTTTCATCCACGTTGTTCCTTTTCCTTAGATTTACGATTGCTGTTCCTTTCGGTTAAAATTACAATAGTTGTTCCTTTCAGTAAAAGTTACAATAATTGTTCCTTTCGATAAAAGTTACATTAGTTGTCCCTTCCGACTAGATTACAATTGTTGTTTCTTTCTGTAGATAGAGTAATTCATTATTTCCTTTCTAGTAATCAGAATTCATAATTGATAGTTAATTCTACAAGTCCTTACTTAGATTCAATTATTGCTTTTTAGTTAAGAGAATTCAATAGATTTATTAGTTCCTTTCCACTTTATAGAATCTTAGTAATTAGATTTCAATTCCATTAGTTCTTAGAATCTTTGGTGAACGTTTGAGGAACTTGATTGTTGATGAACTCAGATTTGGTTTAGCTACACGATTTTAGGCTACCTGCATAGACTTTGCTGATATTCTTGAGATAAAAGATGAATCTCCGAGTTGATAAATTAATGTTAAACTAAGGTTGTTTTTAGGACATCTTTAGACACCAACATTTTGGTTCCATTACCAGGGAGAATGTCAAAGGTAGCATAGGTTGTGTCTCTGGAGGACCAGGTATTGAAGATGGAAGGCAAGAACCTACGCAGGTAATAAGTAAAATGCTTATGCCAATGCTTACCTCCAGTTGACACTTAAGAGGCTTCATAGGTGTTTTCTTTTGTTGAAATTTCTTTTGTTGTTGTGTGAAGTGTGTATCACTAGAAAGAAGGATCTTGAAATACCAAAACTCCTACCAAAATTTACCAAAACCCAATGTTCGATGATCCCTGGAAGAATCACTTTCATAGATGAAATCATAAAAAAGAGTGAATCTCAAGCTTCGGTTGGACCTAGGAAAGGACCCACCCGAATCCCTCAGGCAGTAGTTTCACCAACTATGGACACACTGAGATTCATAGCAAAACTGAAGGGACTGAGCAGAGCCTTCAGAATACAAATCTCCCACTGCTCAACCCCTTAGAAGAGGGAAGCTCTAATAATATGGAAGAGGGAATAGGAGAAACTAGCTGGGTTGCCAAGGCAGACCCACCATCACCACCTGACCCTCAGTATCCTGCGAAAGAAGAAGGCATATCCAAAATCCCAAATAAAGGGAGTGCAATCAAATTCCCTGGAGGACCAAATAATCAACTATTTCAAATAGAATACCCAGATCAAGAACCTCCTGAAAATTTTTGGCACATTTTCGATCAAATGGCACAACCAAATCAACAACAATCCCAGACCTCCACGCTAGATTATCCAATAGCTGACCCAATTTCCAATGCCCCCATGAAAGAAATCCCCTAACAAAACCTGCCAACCTTCCATGGATTGATTTCAGAAGATCCAGATGCATTCCTATTTGAATTTGATGTCCTATGCAGAGGGTATGATTACACCTCTGAACCCCACAAATTAAAACTATTCCCCTCTACCCTGAAGGGAACAACCCTACACTAGTTCATGGGATTGGGAGGTGGAACCATCAATTCATGGGACCAGATGAAACAAACCTTCTTGTTAAAATATCAGGATTATTGCAGAACCAGAGACCTAAAAGATGAAATCTTTCAAATGAATGCAAAAGAAAATGAATCATTAGAAGAATATGTTGAAATATTTCAGTATAATTTGCAAAGATCACCCTATGGTACATTACCAAATGAAGTACTCAAATAAACTCTGATTAAAGGCATGAAAGATCAATGGGTATAAACATTGAATTTAATGGGGAAAGGTGACATTTATCAGGAAACTTATGAAGACATTGTTCTATTATGTATCAGGTGCTCATGAGGAAGTACATGGACTAGGTCAAGAATGCAGACGTCCTTCACAAGAAACAACAATATCACCAGCGGGGGTGTTACGCGAGATGAAGTTGGTAATCTCCTAGAAAAATTTAAAACAAATATTTTGAGCACTCTGACTACACAATTGGATGTATTGCAGGGAAAACAAAAAAAGGTAGAAGCAGAGTAGACCTTGGCTATATTTTTCCACAGGTGCAGAACGAAACATGGTCCAAGGGAATTCCCCTTGGATATAGTTCAGGTTTGCACTATTTGCGCCAAGGATCACAACACAGATGAATGCCCATCACTCCCTGGATTGAAAGTTGTATTCAAATAAACAGAAGAGGAAACAAAACCATTATATCTAATGGCTCAGCGTCGTCAGTGCTAGTCCCGGCCTCAAAATACATTACAAGACCCTTCCTCTTTCTTTCATGGACAGTATAATCAACAACATAATTTTGGCAGCACATGGCAGGGTCAGCCATTTACTAATCATAACTGGCAGTCCCAGCAATACCCACCTGCAATTTCTACCTGGCCAAACCAACCCGCCACAAACCCCAACTGGCAAAATCAACCAACTACAAGCTCCAATTGGCCCAATTTGCAATACCACACCTCATCCTGGCAAAATTCGAATAATACCTACCCTCCACAATGGCCTAAATCGACTGCCCAAAACCCAAATTGGAACCAGAACTGGCAGCACCCCATGGGGATGAATAACCAACCTATGGGGATGGCCTCTCAAACCCAACCCCCATTACAAACTCCACTCCCATTGCCCCAATCACAATTGTGCCCTTAATTACCTACCCAAACCCACCCAAATCCCAATAACAGACCATCTTAGCTCATCCAGATTATGGAAAGTGGAGAAGGGGAAATCAATCCAGTGGGATGCAATGAACTTCGGTTAAGATCAGGGCGCATAATCTCCCCCAAACAAAATGACATTCCCCAAGAATACAGGAATGAAAAACAACCAGCAATAACACCCTTGACTGTGGTAATAACAGAAGAAATTGAGCAAGGGGGGAACACATTCTAATCACAACACTCTGATAAGGATGCAATTCCCTCCCCTCTGTTCCCCGAAAGACTGATGATAGCGAAACCCACCGTATATCCTGACTTCGACATTGTAGGGGAACTCAAGAATTTATACATCAAAATTCCACTCTTGCAAGCCCTGCAAGACATACCAATATATGCAAAGACAATCAAGGAGCTATGTGGGAGGAAGCCCGTCAGAAAAATAAAAAATTCATCATCAACAGTTCATGTAGTGGGAGCCTTATCTGATCTAATTTTGGGTAGAGAAACACCAGTCAAATATGAAGATCCAGGGAACCCCATAGTAACAGTTTAGATTCAGGGTTGTTCCTTTCCAAATACCCTAGTTGATTTGGGGGTGGCCATCAATATTCTAACTATGGAAACCTGCAATGCCCTGGGTCTTGACTCTTTCAACCCAACCTCGATTATGTTGCAATTGGTCGATCGATCATTGGTCAAACCACTCGGCACACTACATGATATAGCAATTTCAGTTGATTCTTGGGAATATCTCACAGATTTTCTCATCATCAACCCAATAAGTGGACTCGAAGGGCATCCATTGATATTGGGTAGATCAGCGCTCACGACAACTAATGTGTACATAGGCTGTCAATTGAGTACAATGACAATTGCTAGAGGAGGGGTTACAAGGAATCTCATCTTATATCCTCCATCCAAACCTAGTCCAACAATCATACACCCACAATTGCCACCACCACGATATCTAGAGAAGGATCTGCGTGCCCCACTCATGATGAAAGAAGCCCTCAAGCTCAAGAATCAACTAGAGGATGATGTAATCAGTGGGTTTATTAACAACCCAACCACTATAAGTAACCCAACATGCCAGATGCTCCAAGTTGTTATAGACTGTGAAGCACAGGGATACCCGCTCGAAGATTTAATGGAACAACAAATTCTGACTACCGTTGTTCACAAAAACAAATCCATTGAGATCGCACCAGGGAAGTCTCTAAACATTAATGCCAACCTAGAAGAGAAACAACAACAAAAGCTAATCCAAACTCTCTCTAAATACCAGTAAGATTTTGCCTCGGAGTACTCTGATATGAAAGGTATTGATCCACAACTCTTCACACACCACATTTATATTGAGAAATACATCTGACCTATCCAAAAACTGCAAAGAAGACTGAACCCCCACCTTACAAATATTGTTAAAGAAGAGCTACAAAAGTTATTGGATGCAGATTTTATATACCCTATCTTAGATAGTCGATGGGTTTCCCCATTAGTTATCGTCCTAAAGAAAAACGGGAAGTGGAGAATCTGTGTTGATTACAGGGAACTAAACAAAGCTACTCAAAAAGACCATTTTCCATTATCTTTCATCGATCAGGTCCTGGATACCTTGGCAAGGAATAAATTCTTCTCTTTCCTAGATGGTTTCAGCAGCTACAATCAGATCAAGATTACCCCAGAAGATCAGGATAAAACGACATTCACATGTCCCTAGGGTACCTTTGCCTACAAATTATTTCCCTTCAGACTTTGTAACGCTCCAACTACATTCTGAGCATATTCAGTGATCTAATTAGCGAAGGGCTTGAAGTCTACATGGATGATTTCACCCCATATGGCGAAAAATTTGATCAAGCCTTGAATAATCTGGAGAAGGTATTGGAATGGTGCATCGCTACTAGGTTATGTTTAAGTCACAAAAAATGTCACATGATGATGACAGAAGGTGTGGTATTAGGGAATTACATTTTTGCAGATGGAATTAGAGTAGACCCAACAAAAATTGAGGTAATCCTTAATCTACCTACTCCACACACACAAACTAAGGTATGCAGTTTCCTTGGTGCTTCAAGATATTATCACAGATTTATCCCAAATTTTTCAAAAACCATTGCGCCCTTACATGCTTTGACAGGTAATGTAGAATTTCAGTGGTCTGACAAATACGATGTGGATTTTGCAGGACTTAATAAACTGATCTCAACAACACCAGTGTTGAGAGGACCTAATTGGAAAATACCATTTCAAATTTCCACCGATGCCTCAGACATTGCTATAGACGTTGTTCTTGGACAGGAAGAAGAAAAGAAACCCTACGCCATTTATTTCATTAGCAAGAATATAACTCCAGCTGAACTTAATTATATAGTAACAGAGAAATAGTTCTTAGTTGTTATACATGCCATCAATAAATTTTGTCATTATATAACAGGTTATCCAGTTATCCTGTATACTGATCATTTTTCCATTAGATATCTAGCTAATAAACCAATTACTAATGGACAGGCCACTCGATGGTTATTATTATTGCAGGAATTTGATATCACCATAAAAGATCGACCTGGGAGAGAAAATATTGTCGCAGACTTGTTGTCCTGCATCCAAAAAATAGGCGACTCATTAATAATTCAGGACCAATTCCCAGATGAGCATCTGTTTGTTGTCGACACAAAACCACCTTGGTACGCTGATGTAGAAAATTATCTAGCAGCGGGAAGATTACCGACACATTTATCATCAAAGGAAAGACGATTGATCATCCAACGTAGTGCACGATTCACTTGAATTAGTGGATATCTTTTCCACATAGGAGTTGATCTCCAGATCTAATAATGCGTACGAGAGGACGAAATCTATGACATACTAAAAGTAGGACATGACGAGCCCTATGGGGGGAATTTTGTAGACCGCAGGAATAGACACAAAATATTATAGATGGGCTATTATTGGCCCTCAATATTCAGAGATACCAAGAAATATGTTCAGACATGCGACAACTATCAATGGATGGGGAAACCAGGTCAGGCTGATGAAATTCCTTTGAAAACACAAGTAGTCGTAGAACCATTTGAAAGATGGGTGTTGGACTTCGTCGGCCCCTTTAATCCAAATTCAAATCAAAAGGCCTATACTCTCATTTCAACGAAATACATGACCAAATGGATAGAGGCAGAATCTTTACCAAATGCAACAGAAGAAGTAGTCATCAAATTCGTTTTCAAATTGTTTGTACAGTATGGACTACCCAGAGAAACAATTATTGATGGAGGGTCACAATTTACAGGCCATAGAATCACTTCCACCCTAGACAGCTATCAAATTAAGCACAGAGTTACTTCTCCATACCACCCACATGCAAATGGGCAAGTAGAAAGCACCAATAAGGTCCTAGAGGCAATCCTGATGAAGACTGTCTCAACAAATCGACAGAATTGGGTTACTGATCTCCCAAATGCCTTATGGGCTTATCGTACAACCTAGCATAACACCACTGGATACTCTCCTTACCATCTAGTCTATGGTAAAGAACCCATCTTCCCAATCGAATTCAAGATCAAGACAAGAAGAATGGCCTAGGAAATTGGACTAAATCTTACAGAAACACATAAACGACACCTTTAACAAATCAACGAATTGGATGAAGCACGCTTGTCTACTATGGAGCGCACAACTGTTATCCAGCGATAGAGAGAAACATGGCATGACAAGCATATCAAGAAGAAATCATTCAAGAAAGGTGACTGGGTGCTCCTCTATGATTCCAGATTTTAGGACTTTCCTAGGAAATTACAGACACGATGGCTAGGGCCATATGAAATTAACGGAGTCCATGATAATGGCACAGTTAATTTGAGCACCATCAATGGGTTTGGATCATCCTTTCTAGTCAATGGAAACCAGTTGCGACTTTACCACCAGCCACCTTCAAAAGATTCTTTCTATCAAGAAGTAAGTAAAGACCCTACGGTGCAGATTTTGGCTGGCTGGGAAGGTAACCCAGCCACCCCAACTCCATAAATGATGTATTTTTTTTATACTGTACATACTGTACATATTTTTCCAACTGAGTGGTTAGTTTTTATTTGTTTTATAAAAAGTTATCTAGGAAACAAGAATCAGGATAGATAACTACAATTAGCACCTTTTTTTGTTCCATACTCGCGTTTTGTCTTATCACACAGACTCTATCTTTTACATGTTCATGACGATTCTTTTCCTTTTTTCACGCAATTGTCGTTGCTTTTCGCGCAACTATTGTTCCTTTTCGCGTGCCTCCTGTTCCTTTTTGAACGGAACAACTGTTGTTCCTTTTTTGCACGCCTGCTGCTCCTTTTGAATGGAACAATTGTTGCTCCTTTTCACATGCTTGCTATTCCTTTTTGAACAGAACAACTGCTGATCCTTTTCATGCGCTTGCTTCTCCTTTCGAATGGAACAACTGTCGTTCCTTTTTCGCGCA
>SNQJ01S0081761.1:5636-35741 GCA_010110895.2 Picea sitchensis
GACCTCTATTGTTGAATCCTTAAACCAACTTGGAGGCCAAGGAATACCTGAAGCGATTGAAGGTCCA
Organism: Picea sitchensis; assembly: GCA_010110895.2. Classification (NCBI taxonomy): domain Eukaryota; kingdom Viridiplantae; phylum Streptophyta; class Pinopsida; order Pinales; family Pinaceae; genus Picea; species Picea sitchensis. Next base: position 5,704 of record SNQJ01S0081761.1, read on the forward strand.
TACACTTGATGGTTGGGTTCAAATTACTAGTTACAAAAGCATGCCCTCAGGGAATTCCTTAAATGTGTTGGCTTGATTGGAATACAATAATGAAGAAATAGAGTCCATCCATCCCTACTAAAGCTAGCACCATGAATGCTCAACAGCTCACAAACCCTTATAGAAAATCCACAGCTCAGAGGATTATACTATTATGCCCTTGGATATTTTTGTTTACAAGAAATTAAGATTATTGGTTGTTTATTAAAAAGGGTCTTGAATGTTATCTGACAAAGTGCTTTTATATTCATGTCTAACCAAGCAAATGGCAAGGGAGGCATTGCAACCCTAATTTCATCTAACCTTGTGTCAATGGTTGTGGGTTGGGTCACTAGCCCGACAGAGCAATGGATGTGGACTTGTTGAATTTGGATGGCACAAGTTTTAGGCATGGCCAATATCTACACTTTGAATGACAATGAATAAACACATGCCTTTTGGAACTAGATGGTCAATGAATTCCTTGAAGCCCATTTGCTAGTTTGTGGGGGTTTTAACAGGGTTGGGACTCCAGACAATAAAGAGGGGTTGCTCCTCATTAGAACCCTGCAAGGAGAGTTCACTACATGGAATGGCCTCTAGGCCTATAGGATATCACATTGTCCAGCTAGTCCAAATCTTGTAAGCAATGGAAAATCTATTGATAAGTCCAAACTGCCAAGATACAAGAGGTATCCTTAAAAATTGAGAATAAAATAAGACTTCATATTCCAAATTACATATATATGATAATATTCCACTACCCATGCAATAGATACAATACAAACATTAAAACAGTGATTTCACTTAAATATGTGAAATGACTCGTTGATAGCTCGACGGATCTCCAAATATGAGAAAATGTGGCTGTAAATAATGTACATATAAGATATAACTAACACTAAAAATATGACATGCCCATTAACAACTGTCTTTTGTATGAGTGACAAGATGTTCAAAATTTTGCATCGCTCGTTACAAAACTATGAACCAGTTCCTGCTGCATTATTCTACACAAAAAAGGGGAAGGTCTTGATCTTGTGAGGTCGCTTGTGGCAATCAGTACGAGTCCAGCCAATCTGGTTCTTGGCATTGTCGTAAACAATCAGGTGTCCTTGCAAAGAGATGTCTGCAATAAAAAAAAATGCAAATTCATAAAAGATATTAGCATTGACCAATCTACGGTTCAGTGTGCTAGAAGTTTGAGACAGTTTCAACTATCACCATTAGGACAAAAAGAAGTATTATTGGACCATAGAATAACGGACTGAGGATCCACCCTCAAATTTATTGATATCACTTATATGTTGCTTAGTCAACATCACTGACTTAAAATAAAGCCTCCAAAGCAACCAAAGAATTGTACACATGCGATGTGCATGGAAAAGATAAGAAAACGTGAAAAAGAAATATCTCAGAAGAACTTAGGAGATGCATTATGGCATTTCATTTACCTCCAATTATATTTGTGGCACCATTATTCACTTCACTGCCATTGAGGATTCCCAGACAAACATTACCTCGAGACTGCTAAAAGAAGAAAATAACTGCAAGTATTAGAAGTTCTAATAATATACCTTTGCAGAGTAGCCTTCCAGCTTTGGATGCAAAGAAAGTATTTTAACTAGAGAAGTAGATATGATATTTAATGAGGTCGATGCATGCTTACACTGATGACCAAGTAACCTTCTGGGAGAATGTCAAACTGTTTGGTCTTAATAAGCCATGGGTTGCCCCCAAAATCCAGGGTTAATGGTTTGAAAAAGTGTCTCACATCTGCTATAGACCTATTGCATTATAAAATGAAATCAGCCTGCATTGATTTTGTAGATGAATTGCCTTGCCAAAAATGAAATTGAAAATTTTGGGAGCTTCCATAGTTACCTAGATAAAATCAAAATGAAATTTCAATAACTCCAACTTTCATACCTGATAGGATATTTCGCCCGCCAACACAATGGTAAAGTTGAATCTAACAAATCATGTACTAACTCTCTTCCAAAAAGGTTCTCTTTAACCTGTTCATTCTCACATTATAAGAGAAGTATTTTTCAAGCAAGAACAGACTAAGCCCATTCTCAATGCATCAAGTTCTCTGAAGTAGTAATACTTACTGCTGAGACAAATGCGATGTAAGCTTTCTGTGTGAGATATGTAAAGGAGCTACCACTATCAAAAACCACCCCTCCTAGGTTGTTTTCAAGGTCATTAGCAACAAGCGGTCTGTTTCCGAGTTTCATATTTGCAGTGCCCACGTGATATAATTTCCTGATAGAAGTTAGAAAAGACCAAGAGACTTAATTAAAAAAGTTTTTTGCCTGCTTATTTAAAATAAATAACTGAGCTGTGAGATGATTTGACATACATCGCAGGCTTGCCAAGCATGGGAACCCACGTCATTCCCCACACAGGTACAAGATCATTGCCAAAGAACATATATCCTCCACCTCTTTCATCTCTTTCATCTCCAGCAATGCAATGACCAATCACATTCTTAGTCAGACCTTGATTTGCTAATTGCGATGGCAGACTAACCTGAGCACTGCTAAGGCCCAATACTCCATCTGTCACTGCAGGTGAAACTGCAAGAGAACCCTGCTGGTCATATGCACATCTGTGCCAAAATAAGCAGAAAATATTTATCATCAGGAGATCATCCACTACTGAGACATTACAAAAACATTGCTTTATTAGAGTCTGAAAAGAGTATTACAAATTCATAGGCATACCCAAACACGAAATTCGTTCGAGCTATAGAGCCATTTGTCAGTAATACTCTAATATTGTCTCTTGCAAGAACTCCCATAGAGGATCCATGATCAGCATACTCTATCTCATAATCACACTGTTCAGAGGTACCTGTRCATTCATAGCTGTGACCTGCTTGCACATTCACACACATCGACTCCCTGCAGGATACAATTTGGCTTTTCTTGGGTTTGTACAGAGGGTGTGGTCCCTGGATAAAAGACCCCACTTAGTGATATGTGCACAAGGGGGGCAGCAATAAAACACTCGTAAGAAAGAAAATGCAAGAGGACATTGCCGCAACTGAAACATTGTATATTATATTTCAATACATATATATATATAAGAACAAAAATCTGTAGGTGGCAAGTATTTATGATGAGTTAGGAAAGGAATTTATGATTACTTGGCAAGTTAGGTGCAGTGTTATGTGAGAGATGTACAAGTGTCTCCTAAAATAAAAGTTACAAATAAAAATGTACAAATACAAATATGATACATCACTTATTTTTCACCTACTACTAAGTCTCACTCCTTAGTCTGCAGCAATCTTTACAACCAAAAGATGATAGTCTTTGTTTACAAGTTTCAAACTAGAATGCTACAACTCAAGACCAGATCCTCTCTAAAATATAGGCATTTGCGTTATCTGGATTTCATACGCTGCCACCTGATCTGCTTGGAAGTGAAGCCTCTCCAGGTTTGAATACAAAGTCATAAGAATTCAGAAAGGTGGAAGAACTGATGAGGCAAGATGCTTCTAACAAGTGTATCCCCATTATCACTTAAATCTATAGCTCAAGGCATGCAACTAAATCACATAAATAATCAAAAATCTACACTAGAACTCCAAATCATAAACTCCAGAAATTTTACCTTGGCACAACTTCTACAAGGAGCATCACACTGGATCCAAGTCAAATCACTCCCTGTGTCGACATCAAGGTGATAGACCTTTGATGGGTTCCCAATGAGCATCGACACATAATAAAGTCTGCAAAAATCGAAATTCTCTAAATCCAGTCAGGTTCAGCAAAGACTGAAAACAGAAATGCTATGACGAAGATTAAAAATCTGGCAATGGATCTTGCAACAAAAATTTATTCACGAGCTTCACAACCTATTTTGTACCTTTGTTTAAAACATTCAAAAATATTTATAAAATGATTGTTTGGAAACAATCACACTCTGAGATGGAAGAAAGTATTTGTGATTACAAAGTACATTAGTAAAAAGTGTCCATGTATTATTTTGGGATGGAAAAGGAAAAGGGATGTTTGTGTTACAACCCAAGCTAATGTGAGGTGAATAAAATAAGTTGCAGATGCCCAAGTGGCTAACATGGCATTTACAATAATTAATGAAAGATTTGAAAAAGTAAAAGGGACCTCATTAGTCTTAGAAGACACCCCTCACATTGTCATTAACATCCAAGTTGACTGGGCCCCAAAGTGGGCAGCTGGTATCACCTTGCCTTGTCAAATAATTTTGGTATTATATGAAAATCCGTGGCCTGGGACTTCATGCTCGCTGGGCTGACATTTACCAATTAAAATTTCAGACATTAAACATATGGCAGCTACCTGACATAACATAAAGTTCTCAGTGTCACCATACAACCCATCAAATGACAATTACACACCACTTAAGACCACCTTTGGCACAGTGCTGTACACTCCAGTCAAATCATGCCTCAATTCTGACATGAGTTCATGTTATGCGGCCATATCTTATAACACCAAAAGGTAGCCATTACAATACACAATATATAAACAGCCTATAATGTGCATTACACTGCCTCCAACCTGCCAGCTTGTGCCTATATGTTAGGGTTGTAGTTTAGGTTTTAAAGGGTAATTTTGCATTTTTTGCATGGTTTTAACTTTTCATGGTGTTTGAACTGTGAGTCTTGTTGATGTTTGTAGCATCCGGCAGGTACTTTCACAAAGGGCTAAGTGTCTAGATGTTTGGAAGTCGTCCAAAGCCTTCTACCTTAGTAATTTACTTTAATTAAAGGAATTATTGAAGTGTTTTTATAATTAAAGTGAGTTTAATTTAATGAAATGCTAAAGTTATTAGCATTAGTGAATTAAATAAATCTTAGTCACTGATCTCAAGTGGGGTGAGATCTAATTTCAACCGTTAATCACTTTGGAGATTAGGGTTATGTTTGATTCAGTCATAACTCAAGATTATAAAAACAAGGCTACGTAAAGGAGAAAGACATCCACTTGGGAGCAAAAGACTTTTGCTCAAGTGCTTGAGTCACGGAACACTGTGACTCAACCAGATCATCCACTTGAGAGCAAAGGACTTTTGTTCAAGTGCTTGAGTCACGAAGAACTGTGACTCAAGGGAATCATCCACTTAAAGAGAAAAGGACTTTTGCTCAAGTGCTCAAGTCACAAAGCATTGTGATTCAAAGGGATCTCAGCAAAGGTAAAGAAGGGCTTTGATCAAGAGATCAAATCCAAAGGAGGAAAGTACAGGTAGTACAACAAGGAGAAGAAAACCCAGCAGCCATAAATCAAAGGACAGATTTCTAGGGAGCAGATATGAAGTATCAGCAAGTGTTATCAAAACCAGAAACCGGACCGGACCAGTCGACCCCAAAAATGCAAAACTGGACCGAACTGGAAAAAAACCAGAAAGAAACTGTAAAAAAAAAAACTGGTCAACCAAAAACTACATAAAATATTCAAATTTAAAAAAAAAAACATATATATTCATGTGGATCAATATAAATCCAAACCATTTATACACAAATATGCAAAGATTCTCATTTATATAGCAAGTAAGCGTGCATATAACCAAAATAGGCACCGAGTGCAATATTGCAGTTTTTGTTATAGTTTGATTGATTTTATAGTTAACATGTGTGTAATGAGGTCCCCATCTTTAATGGAGTGGAGGCATATTATTGTATGCTATTCATACCTCCATCTCTTGTGATCACATGCATATATCAGGGTAAATAGAGTGCATGTCAAAATAAAAGCTTAATGATAATTTCTATGTTAGTGTGAATGATTTTGTGATTGCTCTTCCCTTCTCTTATTCGAGTCATTTGAACGCATATTATTTCTTGTTTATCTTTGTCTCATTGTTTTTTCCAAACTTGTAACCTTGGGGGATTCACTCTCGAGTCTCCACAAGGAGAATATTGGAAGTTGCTTGCAGAGTTCGAAGTCAGAACTAGAAATGTAGAAAAAACATTTTAGAAAATCTTACAAGGCATGGAAAATAAATGTTAGAGTTTACATATGGGGGAAGTGCATGTACAGATCAAAAAAGGGATCAAAAGAATATGAAGGGAAACTGATGGGGACAAACCACACATGGACAGTTGAGAGAGACCCGGGAAGATACAATTAGTCAGCCACTACAAATTGGTTTTGAAACCTATTGCACATTTTAAGACCATGTTTTGATCATTTCTTTTGCTTTTGAGGAGCTTTTGGATGTTTCTAAATTGAAAACACAGCTTCTAGTTTCTAAAACTCTACATAATGTGTACAGAAAATTGTTTTTTTCCTTAAAAAAATTGGAAATCCACCTCTTTAAGTGCGTCATACGGGTGTTGTGCAGAACTAGTCGGAACCAGTATGAAACCGACTGGTTCGATACGAAACAAACTGGTTTAGTACGGAACCGGCCAAAAACGGTTCAATACCGCCGGTTCGACCGTTTTTGCCCTGAAGGTCGGTCCATCCGGCCCGTTTTTCCAAACCGAGCCAGTTCTGATAACACTGGTACTAGCAGACAGATATAGTGCAAATCTGAGGTACCAGTAGGCAGATCTAGTAGATCTGAGGTACCAGCGGATATATCTAATGCAAAATGAGGTACCAGTGAATAGATCTAGCAAATCTAAGGTACCAACAGGAAAATTTAATAGATTTGAGGTACTAGTGGATAGATCTAGAACAAATTTGAGGTATCAGTAAAAAGATCTAGCATATCTAAGGCACCAGTAGGAAGATCTAGCAGATTTGAGGTACTAGTCGATAGATCTAGTGTAGAGTTGAGGTACTAGTGAACAGATCTAGTGCAAATCTTTGGTGTCAGCAAGCAAATCTAGCAAATCTGAGGTACCAACAGGCAGATCTTACATATTTGAGAACCAGCAGGCAGATCCAATGCAGATATGAGTGTCCAACGGGCAGATCTGGGCAAACCGGGCAGAGGGTTTCTTCAAGGCCAGAGTTGTCAGGTTTGCTATAATTTGTGTTTTTCATCAGTGGGCCATTTTTCCAATAAGAGAACCCTTGAAATATTGGAGTCATTATTAATGAAAAGTTGATTTGAAGGGCAGAATTTATGTGTGCATGTGTGAAGTATGGTTTCCATATTGCTTCCGTTGATTTGTTTATTTCCAGTTAATTATTCAGTTGGTATATTTTATTCTGTGAGCTACAAATCTAATTTTCAGCAAGGAAATCGCAAAGAAATAATTTATCTAGGCACGGGATTAGAAAATTAACATGGTATCAAAGCTTGCACTCTAAGAGGGAGACCAATTTCAGGTACATAGCAGTTTGGTGCAACAAATCTATTAGATCTGATTTGCAGCAATGGGTGTTTAAAGGACCAAACACAGAGCTACGATAGTTTGCAACAAATCTGTCAAATATGCAAGATCTCTGCAGAACTATAAACCAGCAGTGAGAAACATCGAGTGCTTGAGCCACAAAGGACTGTGACTCAAGAGGATCTCATCAAGGGTGAAGGACTTTCATCTAGAGATCAGCTCAAGGATCTAGATCTAATTGGAGTCAGTGACTCATAGAAAGAGCAAAGAACTTTTGTTCAAGGAGATCTTAACAAGGGTGATAAAGGAGTTTCACTTGGAGATCAAATCAGTCCAAAGGAGAAGATAAGCAAGTGGGTAGAAAATATGATAGAAGTATGGGAGCTACTTAGCAGTCTAACGGAGAAGGACTCGAGGATCCATGAGGAGCTTGGTGATGATGCCAAGTATGCAGTGAAGGGGGAGGGAACAATTTTTTTCCAGCTTGAGTCAAGTGCTTCGTTGGAAGCCCAAGATGTGTTAGATGTACCAGGACTAAAGAAGAAATTGCTCTCAGTCTCAGTAATGGAGAACAAGGGTTTTCCAAGAAAGGGAAAGTACTCATACGTTCAAAGGGAGCTATCCCTGACACAGCAATGAGCATTGGAGTTAGAGAGGACAAGTTATACAGGTTGAAGGACAAGCCTATTTAAGCATTGGTACATGACAATGACAACCTATGTGAGTTATGGCACAAGAGTATGGGACACCTGCATTACAAGGCGTTGTTGATCCTGAGGGAGATTGTCATTAGTCTTCCAAATTTCAGTCTTGAGCAGCAGGGCGTGTGTAGAGGGTGTGCACTTGTCAATAATGCCAAGGTTGCTTTTCCAAGGAGCAAGAGTAGGTCCAAGGGGATCCTAGATCTTATACATTCATATGTGTGTGGATCGATGTCAATGGCAGAGGACGAGGAGCAGGAGGCTCCGAAGGGAGAACAACGTTAAGAGACTTCCAGTGTGGGGAGTCAACCTTCAGGTGGGGAGGAGTTAACCCCTTCCAACTCTGTTAGGAGATCCAGATGGTTCAAGCAGACATTGAGGGATGCTCAGGAGCATGTTGAGGCACCTAGGAGCATATTCATGGAGAGAAAGCCTTCGAGGAACTTTGCAAACTTCGTGGCGCAAATAAGTAGCATCATTGATTCTGAGTCTTCCAATGTYCARGAAGCAACAGACCAACAGGTTTGGAGGAATGCCATGGTGCAGGATAATGTGTGGGACATTGTGMCAGGAYCAAAGGGACAACTAGTTCCAAGTGGTTGTTCGAGAAGTACCTTCCTCACTAAGAGGGAGTGTTGATGTTTGTAGCATCGGACAGGTACTTCTGCACAAGTCTACATTTCTAGATGTGTGGAAGTCGTACAAAGCCTTCTACCTTAGTAATTTACTTTAATTAAAGGAATTATTAAAGTAAATTGTTTTTTCTAAATAAAGTGAGTTTAATTTAATGAAATGTTAAAGTTATTAGCATTAATGAATTAAATGAATCTTAGCCATTGATCTCAAGTGAGGTGAGATCTAATCTCAACCATTAATCACTTTGGAGATTAGGGTTATGTTTGATTCGATCATAACTCGAGATTATAAAAGCAAGGGTAGGTGAAGGAAAAAGACATCCACTTGGGAGCAAAGGACTTTTGCTCAAGTGCTTGAGTCACAGAGGACTATGACTCAAGGGGATCATCCACTTGAGAGCAAAGGAATTTTGCTCAAGTGCTTGAGTCATAAAGGACTGTGACTCAAGGGGATCATCCACTTGAAGAGCAAACAAGGACTTTTGCTCAAGTGCTTGAGTCACGAGGGACTGTGATTCAAGGGGATCTCAGCAAAGGTGAAGAAGGACTTTCATCTAGAGATCAACTCCAAAGGAGGAAAGTGTAGGTAGTGCAGCAAGGAGAAGAAATCCCAGCAGCCAAAAATCAAAGGACAGATTTATGGGGAGCAGATCTGAGGTACCAGCGGACAGATCTAGCATATTTGAGGTACCAACGGACAGATCTAGTGCAGATTTGAGGTACCAACGGATAGATCTAGTAGATTTTAGGTACCAACGAACAGATCTAGTGCAGATCTGAGGTACTAGCGAACAAATCTAGCAGATCTAAGGTACCAGTAGACAGATCCAGTAGACAGATCTAGTGTAGATCTAAGGTATTAGCACGCAGATCTAGCAGATATTAGGTACTAATAGGAAGATCTAGCAGATTTGAGGTATTAGTGTATAGATCTAGTGCAAAGTTGAGGTACCAGTGGACAAATCTAGTGCAGATCTGAGGTATCAGCAGGCAGATCTAGCAGATTTGAGTTACCAGCAGGCAGATCGTGCAGTTCTAAGGACCAGCAGGCAGTTCTTGCAAATCTGAGGACCAGCAGGCAGTTCTTGCAAATCTGAAGACCAGCAGGCAGATCCAATGCAGATCTGAGTGTCCAGCAGGCAAATCTAGGCAGATCATGCGAACGGTTTCTTCAGGGCCAAAGTTGTCAGGTTTGTTATAATTTGTATTTTTCCTTAGTGGGGCATTTTCCTAGTAAGGGAGCCCTTGTAAGATTGGAGTCATTATTAATGAAAAGTTGATTTGAAAGGTAGAATTTTTGTGTGCGTGTGTTAAATTTGGTTTCCAGATTGCTTCCGCTGATTTGTTTATTTCCAGTTAATTAGCAGGCAGATCTAGTGCAGATCTGAGTGTCCAGTAGGCAAATCTGAGCATATCGTGCATTCAGGGCCAGAGTTGCCAGGTTTTCTATAATTTGTATTTTTCCTCATTTGGCCATTTTCCCAGTCAGGGAGCCCTTGTAATATTGGAGTCATTATTAATGAAAAGCTTATTTGAAGGGCAAAATTTATGTGTGCAAGTGTTAAGTTTGGTTTCCAGATTGCTTCTGTTGATTTGTTTATTTCCAGTTAATTATTCGGTCAGTATATTTTATTCTGTGAGCTACAAATCTAATTTTCAGCAAGAAAATCACAAGGAAATAATGTATCTAGGCACTAGATTAGAAAATTAACAAGTCTGTCATAGAATTGGAGTATATAGAAATTGTCCATACAAGGCCATTCCTCCAAACACCGTAAATAAACGGTCAAATCCATCATAAATCTTTCTCATACCTATACTGGGATCAATTATGAAGACCTAGTTCGCAAAAGAACTCCAATGGACAAGTGATGTGTGCTCACAACTGAAATGCTAAAAAGCAATGAACTCTTGAAAAGTAGAAGACAATCTCACAAGTGAAAGAGAGACAAATGTTTGTCATCTATACAATTTGTTTGCTCTATATTGCATAATAGGTACAAAAGTATATAGATTACCAAAACTGGTATCTACATGCACAAGTGACATGCAGAGCTTTTACACTAGGATTTTCCAAAAAAAGCCCATCCATAAATAGAAAACTTAGATGATAAAAACCATATTTTGAAATTAGCACATGTTTGACTTGGGCTATGTGTCCTCGTCATTTTAGGATTTTATTCAGTGCTACCAACATTATGATAATATCGCTAACACCGCGATATTATTTCATTTTTAAGGGGCGGCAATATTATCACGCGATTTTATCACAACAATATTGTCTGGCGATAATATCACGATACAATCGTAAATATCGCGCAACGACCCAAAATATCACCTGCCTGGAAAATCACGAAAATCAAGCGGAAAAGTGGGGTTTTATTTGTCATTTTGCAAACATAGAGTGGGGTTTGGAGAGCAAAAGGTGAAAGAGGCGATTTTTTCTTCATCCAGGGATGAGGAGGAGAGGGTTTCCATTGGCCAACACTGTTTCATTGTGGAGTGGGGATTGATTTCCCTCAACCATGGGCGCATTTGCAGGTATGGGAAATAATTTCCACCCTTTTTTTATTTTTTTAGATTTTTTCTAGGTTTCCCTCAACCCATTAGTTTTCCCCCATCTTGCCAAGGAGAGATTGTTTTCGTCGGCCATCATCAATTTATTGTGGAGGGGGGATTGATTCCCATAGGTTGTTAGTGAATTTTGAAGGTATGTGTAACAATTTCCAACTCTTTTTTTTTTTTCAAATTTGTGATAGGCTTTACAATTCCTATCAGTTTTGCCCTATTTTGTTGAGTACTAGTGGATTGTGGGAGATATACTATTTAGGTAGAATCTAAATTTGATTCTCCAATGTTGATTTTAATTTTTTTCAATTTTTTTTGTGCCCTAGGTTTGATCATTACTTTGAAGATTGAAAATGCCGAGAAAATTGGATGTTATGTGGGAATATGGTGAACCCAAGGGGGGGTTTAATAGACAAAGGTTGAATTGCAAGTTGTGTGGGAAGTTAATGATGGGGCGAATCATTCAGCTTAAATACCACCTTGCACAAATTTTAGGACATGAAGTGGGTGTTTGCCCAGATGCAACCCCGGAAATCATTCATATTACCAACAAAGAACTTGATGATATGGGTATAGCCAGAGAACACAGGGAAGCTATGAAAGCTCAGTTTGGAAGGGGAGGAGGTGAAAGATCCAAGGAGGGAAGAAGTGGCATTGTTTCTTCAGCCTCAGCCGCCTCACCTTCCACAATGCCCTCATCTACCTCATCTTTTTTTGTTCCTAGAACCACACCTGGCGCTCAACCTTCTATCAGGTCAATTATAAAAATAAAGGAGAGGCAAGAGGCTGATAAGCTTGTGGATAAGTGTTTCTTATGGAGTGACATTCCTTTTAACATTGCCAAGAACAACCCATTCTATCAACCTATGTTTGATGCGGTTTATATTGTTGGCCCGGGGTACAAGACCCCCTACCTATGAGGAGTTGAGAGGGCCTATCCTTCAAAATAAAAAAGTTGATTGCACTAGTATATTGGAGGAGCTTAAGGCATCATGGAAAATCACTGGATGCGTCGTGATGTCAAATGGTTGGACGAACCAAAAGGGTGGGACATTTCTTAACTTCTTGGTTGATTGTCCCAGGGGGTCAATGTTTATTAAATTTATTGATGCATCTACACATGTTAAAGATGCATTATTATTATGTGAGTTGTTGGACAGGTTCATTCGGGAGGTGGGTCCACAACATGTTATCTGAGTCATAACGGACAACGTTGCTAACTATATTGTTGCAGGTAGGTTGCTTATGCAAAGGTATCCTACCTTGTTTTGGACTCTTTGTGCTGCACATTGTACAGATTTGATTTTAGAGGATATGGGAAAAATTCCTCATATTAGGGATATTATTGAATCAGCTAGGAGCATCACAAAATTCATATATAATCATGCATCTATGCTTAGCTTGATGAGAAGATTCACAAATAACAGAAAGTCAGTGCATCCTACAATCATGTGCTTTTCCACCATCTTCATATCTCTTCGATCTCTCTTGGCTTGTATGTGCGAGGTGAAGCGAATGTTCATTTCAAATGAGTGGCATGGTTTATCATTTAGCCGTAAACCGAAGGGGGAGGCCATATGCAATCTAGTGTCATATCAAGAGAGATTTTGGGTGGGAGTGGAGGCGGTGTGTGCCATTAGCGAACCTTTGGTAAAGGTTCTTCGGTTGGTTGATCGAGGTAAGCCTACAATGGGCTACTTGTATGCAGCCATGGATAGGGCCAAAGAAGCAATCTATGCCTATTATGATGATCAAGGAGATGATGGAATCGAGAAACGACTACAAATATGGAGAGTGATTGATGAGCGATGGAACAATACACTCCATTGCCCCATTCATGCTGCAAGGATCTACCTCAACCCCACATTCTCTTACTCATGTGGTTTTAGATTTGATACTGAGGTTATGGATGGATTCCTCACATTTGTTCAGAGGATGGTGCCAAGTCAGCAAAAACATGCAGAGATTTCCAAAGAAATGGAAATATATAGGATGTCTAGTGGGACATTTGGCTTTGACGTGGCTATTCAAGATAGGAAGACCAAAATGCCAGTTAAGCTTCATTAAATTTCAAATTTCAATGTCTCTTCTTAGTTCTTAGTTCTTACTTTGTTTCAACTTTTAACTTTCAAATTTCAATGTCTTTTCTTATGTTTTCTTATTTGTTGTAGATGTTTGGTAGACAAGCTATGGTGTAAGAGTACCTAATCTACAAAAACTTGCCATTCAGGTGATCTTCAGGATGCAAGAGAAACTGGAGTGCATTTGAAAAAATACACACCAAGAAGCGCAACAAGTTAGAAATTTTCAAATTAAATTTTTAATTCGTTATAAATTATAATTTATTATTTTATGCCCCGTCACCCTCTAGTGYATTATAATTATTAGTTTATAATTTATGACCCTCATACGGTTYGGAATCCCAGCGCCTCAATGACATGGTATATGTCTACTACAATCTCTGATTGTGGGTGAGGCAGATTCAAAAAACACCTAATGTGGACACCATTTCATTGGATGGGTTTGACACCATTGTTGCATGGAGGGTTGAGACCGAGAGGCCTATCATGGAATCGATCCATGATTGGTTATAGGAGGTAAAGGGAGCAATAGTAGAGGAGAGAGAGGTAAAGGAGGAGGATGTTCCAGAGCAGAGTCAGCAGACACCTTTAGAGGAGGTGACTATCGACATTAGGAATGCGCCAACGCCACCATCTTCACGAACTCCGACAGAGCGAGTTGCACTTGGCAGTAGCACCAGCAGAGGACACCAGAGTCTAGTTCCTGCTTCTCCTACAGGACATCAAAGTCCAATGTCATCCCCAGGGCCTTCTTCCTCTAAAGGAAAAGCCATTTCTACAGCCATCACCTTTGCCCATAAAAGGGGCAAAGGGAATTGTTAGTTTAGTTATATGATTTTGTTGCAGATAACTCATGATGATGAGATACATTTATTATATTTTTTTGTGATATTTCGAGGCTTTAGAGTCAAGACATGATTCAGTGTTGATCTGTGATGTATTCGAGTTTACTAAACATCTTATACATCTTATATATCAGTTTTTTTTCATATTTATGTGGAAATGCATTTATTTGATGTTATTGATGCTTTAGATATTTAAAATTTTGAAAAAAAAAATGAATATTTTTGTATTTTTTTCATTTTGCCGACATTTTTCGATATTTTTCCCAATGTTGTCGATATTTTCTTTTTCGAACCCTTGGTGATATTTCCGCCGACACAATGTTGGTAACACTAATTTTATTGTATTGCAATCTATATCGATGCCCTAACACTATTGTTGGCCTTACTACTCTAGTGTTGTTAGTAGAACCTAGCATTAGTTAAACTCCAAGATATTGGGACTAAATCTAGTGTAAGAGAGGTTTAATGCCTAACAAAGCAATAACAATAAAGTAGAACAATCCAGGCCAGCTTTTATTGTCTCGCAGTCTCTATCAATGCCATATTACTATTATTTGTCTTACTATTCTAGTGGTGTCACTACAACCTAGCAGTAGTTAAACTCCAAGATATTGTAACTAAAACTAGTGCAAGAGAGATTCGATCCCTAACATAAGAATAATAATAAAGTAGTACAATCCAGGCCTTTGACGGCTGCCCTATGTATATAAGAGAGTTTTCCATGCTTTAGAACACATGGATTCACAAAGACTCAAAACCATGCCCGTAAAATGCAAAATTTTGCAAGATGCCTGAAAGCCCTTGAGAGATGGCAAAAGTAATAATATGTGCATCATCAGTGTATAAGAAGATTCTAGAATTTATATAATGCACATTTTAACACTTTCCAAGTTTCCTTAACGTTTACAAGATCATTTTCGTGTATAAGCAGTGCTTGTGTTTCTAGATTTCTGAATTTTACCTCTCCAAGTCATTTTACTCGTTCAAAAAGATGGCTTGTGTTTTGCCAGTGATGAATCGTTGAATTCTAATACATTTTGGATCTTACAAACATTAATGAAAGGTCAGGTTCATTACAGAAAGGAAGATCCTTTGTTGAAGAATTGCATTTAGGCTAAAGTCTTTGCAAGTAAAATACCTATGAATCATGATCCCATTCAAAGTTTTTAAAATTACTATTAATGAATTAAGTACAAGCTTGGCCCCAAGTTGAATCATTCTCACCAATTGGGCATAAATTCATTTATGTAGAGGGCACAAGATTTTGTTATAGAGCTACACAAGAAACTACATATTAATATATTATCAGTGGTCTGATATGGGATTAAATATCTGATTTGGACATATGGCCCATTGCATTTTTGCCTTTCTCATGTATTTTTAGCATTTTCATGGGAAAATGTAATATTAGGAAACTGGGGTTATGTTTATCTCTAGAATTATTTCTACCCTCTGCTGTATAATTATACTATATTTGGACTTTAGTGTACAATTTTGGGACCCTTCTACCATATGTACTCTTCTATAATACCGCGGTGTATACTAAGTACGGAAAATTGAAATCCATTCAGCCTTGCTCTCTCGCATGTCTCCCTTTCCTTTTATTTTCACTGTGCACTCATATTATTTGGCTTCTCTGCATATGGGAGAATCAATGCTCCCTGCAATGACAAAAGGCAAAGGGCCTGGCAAACTGGTCTTCTTCAAAATGAAAAATAGGAAGATTTCTGATAGTTTGTGTAAATTCACTAAGAGATAGAAATGAGTACGTAGTCCAAAACAAAGGAATAAAAGTCTATTTCAAGATTGTGCCAAAAGCTGAACTGGATTTAGAGCTCCTTCAGAAAAATTGGCCTTCTACAGTACAGGGACTGGAGAATATTGAACTGATTGGCTACTGGCATAACACAATCTTTCCCAACAGTGGAATAAGCCCAAAGATACTTCTTGACAAAAAAAAATTAAAAATGTTATCTTAATAAATCGTCAGTTGGTAGGCACAGATTGCCATTTGAGATGAAGCCAGGCTGATTCTCTAGAGAGAAAAAATGGTTGCAACATGTAAGAGTTGATTGGCAATCACTGTGCAATAAGATATTACATGTTACTAGCCAAACCTGCTGCTTTTCAGACCATATTAAGCAGATTCTGGACTCAAAGAATAATCCCAAAACCAAAGGTAACTTTAAAGCTTGAAACCTATCAAAACAGCAATCTTCAAATACTAGAATCTATAAACACATACTGCAGAAAAAAAATAACAGAAAGTACACAGATCTGAACCCTCAATCACATCTACTCTGCCTCCACTAACCTCAATGCCACCAATGCTTGCTTCCTGTTGAACCAAGATATCATTCCTAAACCCAAAGTGAAGCAACAACCTACAGTACTCTCCTCTCACTTGAATCTCCTGCCCAATCAGAATCAACAAAGCCATGCAACATCAACTCACCATCTCTTGCATACCTCAAACCATAATGTATTGTGCCCTTAAGTAGCAAAGCACATGTTTTGCAGCTACCCAATGAATCTACCTCAACTCAACCATATACTAACTCAAAGTGTTCACTGCAAAACATATACCAAGTCCAATACTAACCAAATACATCAAAGATCCAACTGTCTATACATCAAAAAACCTACCAAATCTAAATTCAAGTCAACGTGCAGCTTCAAATTTGGTATCACAGGAGAACCTAAGGATTTATAGTCCATCATTTGAAACCTCGGATTTATAGTCCATCATTTGAAACCTCTTTAGAATCTCAACTACATACTTACCCTGTTTGAGGAACACCTCACCTGGACTTTGCCACACATCTAGACCCAAGAAGTAGTGCATCAGTCCAATGCCCTTCATCTCAAACTCACATGCCAACTCTGCCTTGCACCCTGCTATGAGCTTCTCAGAACTCCCTATGAGAATCAAGTCATCTACATGCAGGAACAAAACAAGCAGGTCAGATATATCAAATAAATAATAAAGATTGGGATATGCAGAAGTTTTGATGAAGCCTAAACCTAATAGGTGCTCATCAATCCTGGAGTACCAGGCACATAGTGCCTGCTTCAGTTCATAAAGGGCTTTCTTCAACCTGCATACATGGGTCTCTTGCCCATGCACCTCAAACCCTCTCAATTGATTAATGTACACTTCTTCCTCAATCACACCACTGAGGAAGGTTTTCTTTACATCCATCTGATATAACTACCAAGCAAAAATTGATGCTAAAGACATAACAGTCCTTACATAAGTAAACCTGGCAACTAGAGCAAAGCTCTCCTCATAGTCAACTCCCTCTCTCAAGGAGAATCCTCTCTCTACAACACGAGCCTTGTACTTCTCTATGCTGCCATCAGCTGCCTACTTTACCTTGTATAGCCACTTGGAATCAACAATTGATTTCACTTCTAGTATAGGCACAATCTCCCACACATCATTCTTCATGATGGAGTTGTACTCCTCCACCATGGCATCCTACCATACCTACTCACCCATTGCCTTTTCATAACTAGAAGGCTCAGCATCAATGGTGGAAAAAATCAATGCAACAAAACTAGGAAATTTCTTCATAGGGTGACTTACCCAAAAAGAAGTCTTTGGAGCACCAACTTGCTCCTCTGCCTCCTGCAATTTCTGGGTAAGACACCTCAACTTCCTAGCTATCCTTAGAAGGTAACACTATGCCTGTACCTGCACTAGAACCTAGTTGATCTAAATCTGCACTTGTTGATTTTTGTGAATCAGCAATGGGATAGTAATAGTTTCAACCTCCTCAACCTCTACTAGAGGTCCCTATGACCTTGAAAACCATGCATCTTCATCAACCTTCGCATCTTGGCTCACTATTATATTCCTCTAAGATGGAACATAGATCTTGTAAGCCTTATAGGACTCACCATAGCCAACTAAATACCCTTTAAACTAGAGGATTCAATCTTCGTCCTCTTCTCCTCTAGAACATGAATGTAAATTGGACTCCCAAACACCCTAAAATAAGAAGCATTAGGTTTCTCCACGTGAAAGCTTCATCTAGAGTCTTGTCCTTCAGCTCTCTATGAGGACACCTGTTCAGTATGTAGATTGTGTACAACATTCCTCTACCCAAAGAAACATAGGCAAATCTAAGTCATGAACCATAGACTTAGCAATCTCGACCGATGTTGCAAATATCAACGATATATTGCCAAAATCGCGCTATATCACGATTCTCTCAGCTGGACAATATTATGCTGGAAAAATCACAATTTTTTCAAATTTTGAATATATCACAATATTTTGAAAATATTGCAATATATCAACAATATGTCGAGACAAAATGGAAAATGTCAACTAAGTCAGGAGTTTTTTGGATTTTTTTGCTTACTTTGAAGAGGGAATGCAGGGATTAAGAACAAAGGGATTACTCGAGAACTAAAGCGAAGGGGTTGCTTTAGATGTTTAAAAATTTGAAAAAATGAATATTTTTGTATTTTTTAAGTTTGTCGATATTTTCTAATATTTTTCCCCTTGTTGTCGATAAGTTTCTTTTGAACCCTCAACAATATATTCACCAACACGACATTTGCAACACTGATCTCTACTACAGACCCGTTCTTTCTTTTTGAAATCTCATTCTGCTATGGGTTGTAAGGCACTATAAACTCCCTCTTGATCCCTACCTCTCTACAGAAGGAATCAAATCTTTGGAGGTATACTCCCCTCCATTGTCTGATCTCGGTACCATGATCTTCCTACCTATCTAGTTCTTAATAAAACTTTTGAAGTTTGAACTCTCAAAACCTGTTAAAGACCTCATCCTTGGTCTTCATAAAATATACCTAAGTTTTCCTAGAAGAATCATCAATGAAGATAACATAACAAAGATCCCTGTCAACAACGCTAATGGCATGGATTCACAAACTATGAATGAATGGGATCAAGAATCCCTCTTGATTCGTGCTCACCACTTGGGAAAGCAACCTTGGCATGCTTGTTGAGTTCACATCCCTTGTACACTCCTCTCCTCTTCACCTTGAAATCAAGAAATCCAACTACCATATCTTTCGAAAGAGGCAAAGATCCATAATTCAGGTGACGGAAACTTCTATGCCAAAGCTCCAACAATGTTACATTTATCGGCGATATATCACGAGTCATTCCCAAGGCCGATAATATCGACAATAATTATCACAATAATTTCATCTTTTGAAATTTTTGCGATAATTTCAATAATTAACACAAGTCAATGGAAATTATCACCATGTCCATGTCAATCTCACCTTATAACTAGATTCTTGGTCTTTTACCTCTCATTTTGTAAAAATGAGTTAGGGGATTGAGCTTTGAGGATATTGTGACCATTTTCCATCAAGCAAACAAGGGGAAATCCGTTGCTTTCATTGTCATGATTCATCTCATGAGATACATTTATTTTTGTTTTAATGTGATTTTGTATCATCCTGTCAGGACTTATGACTCAAGACATATATCATATTTCAATATCTATGTGCAATGTGCCACTTGATATCTTATACATCTTATATACTAATTTTTATTTCATATTTATGTAGCAATGTGTTTGTTTGATGTTGTTGTGGCTTTAAATGTTTACAAAATTGAAAAATACTAATTATTTTTGCATTTTTTAAAGTTTCACAATATTTTGCGATATTTTCCCCAACATTGTCGATAAATTATATTCCAAACCCTCGACAATAAATTCATCAAGACGATAAATATAACATTGGCTCACACAGATTATCACTACTAGTCAAGAAGGGTCTTTGCTTCATGGGATCAACTAACTCCTATTGCCAAAACTCAACCAGGATCAGAGCTATGACTTTTAATGATCACTCATTGAAACAAACTCAACCCTACACTTCAAATCTATTAGACGTCAAACTAAAAGAAATTTTTAAATCATACCAAGAACATACAATGCCTCATGAAGCTCCTAAACTTCTCTTGTTGCCATGCGAAATAAGATAGAACTCAACCCAGTGACAAGGTACTAGCCTTCATCAACATTGTCGATAAATTATATTCCAAACCCTCAACAATAAATTCATCAAGACAATAAATGTAACATTGGCTCACACAGATTGTCACTACTAGTCAAGAAGGGTCTTTGCTTCATGGGATCAACTAACTCCTATGGCCAAAACTCAACCAGGATTAGAGCTATGACTTTTAATGATCATCAAACTCAACCCTACACTTCAAATCTATTAGACATCAAACTAAAAGCAATTTTTTAAGCCTACAAAGAACATACAATGCCTCATGAAGCTCCTAAACTTCTCTTGTTGCTATGCGAAATAAGATAGAACTCAACCTAGTGACAGGGTACTTGCCTTCATCACCAAGCTCCACTTGCATGCCAATATCTTATTCCTCTAATCTAAAGAATGCCAATTTGTTTCTAGTCATATGTCTCGAGGCTCCATTTTCAACATACCACCCAACACGTAAAAATGTGTTGGTGGAAAGGCATGACACCATGGCAAAGGTTGTATATGTTAAGATTAATGTTATTATTAGGTTATTTTCAATTTGCTAGAGCATTTCCAAAACAACAGCATAAAGAGGATCACTGAAAGAAACACAATCACAAGGTACGCAGCATTTTATCATGGGAAACCCCCATGGGGGAGAAAACCCAACAAAACTTCCTCAATAATAGATTGTCAATACAATGCCAAGACTTAAGACCAAAACACCAAAGATAAACCAAGACTGAGCATGCGTCTCTCTTCTCCTTCATCTTGCAACTGCAACTGCCTTCAAGAGATGCACACCGGATGAGTGAGTGAGTGAATGAGCAAGTGAGGCACCATCCTCACTTATAAATACTTGTTGAGGAGGCGCTAGGGTTATGTATCTTCACTTAGTAGGGTCGACTTCTTCCAAGAGTGGTTAAAACCACTTTATAAACCCTAGGGGCCAACTTTACAAATACCACCATATAAATATGGGTTGACCAATCCACAAAAGGGGATTTGATCTTATACAAGACCCTACATGATCAATCCACAAAAGGGGATTTGATCTATAAGATTATAACTCAATTATAATTAGAATATTCTTTGAAGTTACAATATTTCAACACTCCCCCTCAACAAGAAGGGTATTCTGCTGACATAACCCAGTACAACATCATCAGGAGAGAGAGAGGGCAGCAACATCAGCAGCATCTGGAACACTGACTCGCACATCTACAAATCATCAGAAGTTTTTCTCATCATTAATATCATCATCGTTCACAGCATGGAGCTAGAGTAGCATCATCATCATCATCTGCATGAAGTTGAAACATAAACATCAATTAGCATAACGCTAAAACAACAATATCAGCAACCTGAGGCTGGTACACCATCATCAACACCACGAGGTTGATACAACATCATCAACACCACGACGTTGATACAACATCATCATCATCATACGACAATAGAATGAGGCAAGTGTAACAACAACATTTTGTGGTACTCTGACAAACCGTCCTTATCGGACCTTCGGGATCTGCCCAGGAATCATAAGATTCCCTAGGATATAAAATCCTAACAAGCTACCACGTGGTACTCTGACAGACCGTCCTTACCGGACCTTCGAGATCTGCCCAGGAATCATAAGATTCCTTAGGATATAAAATCTTAACGGAGCTACCACCACTGACCACAGTCGGCATATACATACACAGGTACTTTGACAAACCATCCTTACCAGACCTTCGAGATCTGCCCAGGGATGATCAATCCCCTAAGATATAAAATCCTAACAAAGCTACCCGTTGTTGGTCAGTATACTATAGTATCATCAACATCACTCCCCCTTTCGAGGGAGGTCCTTTCGGACAACACCAAGCTTGTCTCGGAAGTACTCAAACTTCACACGAGACAGAGGGTTGGTCAACACATCTACAACCTGCTCATTTGTGCCAAACATATTGGAGCTTTATAGCTCCCTTTTGCACCATATCACGAATGTAGTGATACCGGATCTCTATGGGCTTCGACTTATCATGGAGCACTGGGTTCTCCGTCACCTTTATACAACTATGGTTATCACATAGAATCACGGTGGCTTCCATCTCCAGATCGAACAAACCTGTCAACAACTTCCGAAGCCATATGGCTTCACAACTGGTGGAACATGCTACAATGTATTCTGCTTCTTCCGCGTTGAGAGCAATACTGGATTGCTTCCTGCTTTGTCATGAAGTCATGGCTAACCCTAGACTGAAACAACGTCCTAAAGTGCTTTTTCTATCAGAAGCACTTCCAGCCCAATCTGAATCAATATAACCATACAGTCTGAAGTCATGATCTCCAGTATAACAGAGACCATAATCCAATGTACCCTTAAGGTATCTCATCACATGCTTTGCAGCTACAAGGTGAACACGTCTGGGCTCTACCAGATACTGACTCAAGGTGTTCATAGCAAAGCATATATCTGGCCTGATATTCATCAGATACATCAATGAACCAATAATTTGTCTATATAGAGTAGCATCAACCAACTCTAATGAAGTTTCAACCAAGAGCTTCAAATTCGTTTCCATGGGTGTGTTCATGGCTTTACATTCCAACATGTCGAACCTCTTCAATATTTCAACTGCATACTTCCCTTGGTTAAGAAAGAGCTTCTCTAGACTCTGCCAAACTTCAAGACCTAAGAAATAATGCATCGGGCCTAGGTCTTTCATCTCAAACTCTGCAGCGAGTTTCTTCTTACAATTTGTGATGAGCTTTTCTTCTCATGTTAAGGATAGGTCATCCACATGCAATAGCAATATAACTGGCTTATCATTCATAACCTTGAAGTAAAGGTTAGAATCAGCTTTACTCTTGGTAAATCCCAAGCTCCTCAAGAAACTATCAATTTTGCCATACCAAGCTCTAGGAGCTTGCTTCAACCCGTACAGAGCTTTCTTCAACCTGCAGACATGAGTCTTTCTATCTTCAACGTCAAACCCTTATGGTTGTTCTATATACACTTCTTCTTCAATAACACCATTTAAGAAGGTTGTTTTCACATCCCTCTGGTGTAACTTCCACTTCATTTTGGCTGCAAGAGCTATGATGGTTTTAATAGAAGTGTATCTGGTTACAAGAGCAAATGTATCTTCATAATCAATACCTTCCTTTTGAGAAGGACCTCGAGCCACAAATCTTGCTTTATGTTTTTCAATACTTTCGTCTACTGCATGTTTTATCTTGTATATCCACTTGGAAGATACCACATCTTTGTTCTTTGGTCTCGGAACTACTTCCCATAAATCATTCTTTATAATGGAGTGGTATTCTTCTGTCATGGCATCCACCCATTCTTCAAAGCAAGTAGGTTCATTTTCTATGAGATCACACATCAAAGCCATATAACTGGAGAATGGCTTAGGTTTCTTGCTTTGTCTCATGGTTCCTTCTGGGGCACCATACTTCTCTGCATCTTGAATAAGTTCCCTTGCCCAAGCTGGCTTTCTCTTGTGAGAGATCGTCATCCAGGGAGGTTCTTGCGATTCCATCATATCATTATCTTCTGGAATCTCATCATCGGGGGTAACTGTAATTTCCTTCACTGGTTCTGCAACTCTGGGAGCTACAAGTTCTTCTTCATATACTTCTTCAAGTTGGCATTTCCTTGATCTTTTGAGTGTTGCATCTTCATCAAAGGTTACATCTTTGTTGATCTCAATATGATGGTAACCTGGTATGTAAATTCTGAAGGCCTTAGAGACCTCACAGTATCCAACAAATATTCTCTTCTTTCCTAGAGGGTCCAACTTAGTTCTCCTTTCTTTCGGAATGTGTACAAACACTGGACAACCAAATATTTTTAGATGGCTTACTTATGCTTTCTTTTCGAAGAACATTTCTTCGAGGGTTTTGAATCCAAGTGCACTATGGGATAATATGTTTTGGACATAAACTGTTGTTCTTGTTGTTTCAGCCCATAAGTGCATTGGAAGATCTTGATCGTGAATCACAATCTTTACTGCTTCCATAATTGTTCTATTCTTTCTTTCTGCTACACCGTTTTGTTGAGGATTATAGGGAGTGTTGAGCTCCCTCTTAATCCTGACATCTCTGAAAAAAGCTTCCAAATTCATTTGAGGTATACTCTCCTCCATTATCTGACCTGAGTATCTTGATTTTTCTTTCAGAGAGGTTTTCTACCAAGGCTTTGAATTCCTTGAACTTTCTGAGTACTTCATCTTTTGATTTCAAGAAATAAACCCAAGTCTTACTAGAGTCATCATCAATAAATGATACATAGTATACATACCCGCTTAGAGAGGTTGAAGACATTGGACCGCATACATCTGAGTGGATGAGCTCCAAGATTCCTTCTGCTTTACTGTTGCTCTTTGGGAAAGGATTCTTTCTGTTTTTCCTTGTGCACATCCCCCTTGCATACACCTTCATGATCAACCTTAAATTCTAGTAAACATGTAACTACCTAGCTTACATATGGTAAGGCTTTGTAGCTGATGTGAGCTAGTCTTCTATGCCATAGTTCACAAGGACTTTCAGTAGAGTGAGTTAAGGCTACATCTGAGTGACCTTTTAACTTGTACAAACCTCCTTCTTCTGGTACATAGAGTACATCCTTCATTCTCATCGGAGTTCCTGAATCTAGTTTGTAGGTGGATTCTCCCATTCCTTTGATAGGATACTGATAATCATCTGCAAGTGAAACTTTCTAGGGGGAGACCTTTTCTGTAAGGCTAGAGAGAATGTCTTTTCGTCCTGTCATGTGCTTAGAGGCACCGCTATCTATGAGCCAAGTATCCTCTCCAGGTGTCACAAATCCTGAGAGGGCGGAAAACAATACATAATCTTCAACTTCTTCTTTAGTCACTTTCTTGGGTGGCATCATCTTCAACTACATGGTCATGATGTCTTTTGTTATTTCTCTTCTTGTATTCTTCCTTTCTAGCAGGACAGTTCTTAGCAATGTGTCCCATCTTATCACAATGATAACATTGACAAGAGAAGTCTTTTCCCTTTCTTTGACCCTTATGATATTTCTGGAATCTCTTTGGAGAGTGAGATTCTTTATGAAAGTGGGTGAATCTCTTTGGAGAGTGAGATTCTTTATGAAAATTGGTCTCCCTTTGGAAATGAGACCTTTTCTTTCCTCCTTTAGCATGAGCAGCTAGGGCTTGATCTTCATCCCTTAATAGTACGGCTTCTCGGTTGGCCACTCCTGCTTCTTCTTGAACAAATTCTTCCCATAGACTCTCAAATTGGAGTTTCTCTTTTCTTGCACAGATAGTTTGGATGAAGGCATCCCAATGTCTTGTGAGACCATTAAGAGTTGTCATTATGAGTTCATCTTCATCTAAGTTGTATCCAATTGCTTCTAACTATTCCTTGAATTGAGTAACCCTAGAGAAATAGTCTTGAATTGCTTCTCCTTTCTGCATCTTTGTATTCTTGAGTTGGGTTCTCAAGTTCATCTTCCGGTTGATGTTCTTTCCTTCATACATTTTGGTTAGGGCATCAAACATTTCTTTTGGAGTATTCTTGTAAGACACTTGAGGTATCAAGTGGTCTTTAATGGAATCTGCAATTATTAATTTGGCCTTAATCATATCCTTCTTGTACTTCTTTTTGGTTGCTTCTTCTTTGGGTTCCGGTACATTTTCTTTTATGTATTTTGCAAGGTCATTCTCTTCAAGAATGAGTCTAATTTTGTACTTCCAAGCACGGAAATTTTCCACACCTTCTAACTTGTCAACAAGCTTGGTGCTTGCAGACATCTTGACCTGAAGCTAGGAAAATGACCAGAAAATGAAAGTGCTCAGAAAATGAATTTGAACTTACCAGGAGATGCGTTGGGCTAAGCTAAGGCGAGTTGGCTGGAGCTGACTATTTCCAAAAATTCCAAGTTTTACCGCTTGAAACTTGACCTACGCAAATATTGACTGGTACTTCTAGTACTGGTTCAGGTTCCTAGTTTTCTGGTTTTCTGGTACCAGTCAAAACTAGGGTTTGACTTTTCGTAGAATCTAGCCAATGAAAAGGTGTGCTCAAGCTTCCAGAAGATGTGTTAGGGAAGGGCGCACTTCCCTAGATAGGTTTTGGTCAGAAATTCCTCTTCTATAACAAGCCCTAATTTCCTTGTACGGCAACAGTGACGTTTTTAGATACCCAATGAAAGGTGCTCTATTCAGTCAAGCTCTGATACCATGTTAAGGTTCATGTTGTTATTAGGTTATTTTCAATTTACTAGAGCATTTCCAAAACAACAGCATAAAGAGGATCATTGAAAGAAACACAATCACAAGGTACACAGCATTTTACTCTAGGAAACCCTCATTGGGAAGAAAACCCAGCAAAACTTCCTCAATAATAGATTGCCAATGCAATGCCAAGACTTAAGACCAAAACACCAAAGATAAACCAAGACTGAGCATGCACCTCTCTTCTCCTTCCTCCTGCAACTGCAACTGCCTTCAAGATATGCGCACTGGATGAGTGAGTGGGTGAATGAGCAAGTGAGGAGCCATCCTCACCTATAAATACTTGTTGAGGAGGCGTTAGGGTTATGTCTCTTCACTTAGTAGGGCCGACTTCTTCCAAGAGTGGTTAAAACCACTTTATAAACCCTAGGGGTCGACTTTACAAATACCACCATCTAAATATGGTTTGACCAATCCACAAAAGGGGATTTGGTCTTATACAAGACCCGACATGATCAATCCACAAAAGGGGATTTGATCTATAAGATAATAACTCAATTATAATTAGAATATTCTTCGAAGTTACAATATTTCAATAGTATAAGCCTAGCAATCAACTCATCCACACCTAAAACTTCTACACTTCGTACAAACTGTTTTTGTTGATCCTATTGCTTACCCTTCTCCTTCTTCTTCTCAGGACATTAAGAAGCATGCTGGTCATGTTTCTTGCACTTAAAGTACTTGATATGGCTCAAATCGTTCCTTTATTGGTTAGAAGACCTAAGTCTTCTTCTTTCAACCCTTTCTAGATTCTTCTTTCTTTCCTTTGATCGTCACCTTTCCCATGAGGGCTAGGTCTAGTACGTCCTCATAGCTGACTAAAATTGTCTCCAATCTCATCTCCTCCCCAACAAATGCATCCCACAAGCTTTTGAATGAGGTAGTTTCTCATTAGCACATAAACATTGTACAAAATGATGCCAAGATCGACCAAAGCAATTCAAATTGATTCGAACAAGCTCATTCTCTTCTACCTTGTCACCAGCTATAGCTAGTTGATCTTTCAACTTTGTGATATTTATCATATAGTTGGCTACTATATCAGTCTTGCTCATCTGGGTAATGGATAGATTGTCCTTCAAGAGCATTCACCTGGACATGTTCTCATCCCAATACAAGGTGACCAACGCAATGTGCATTTCCCTGGTCGTCTTCTTCTCTATGATGTGAAGGATTAGATGATCCTTCACCAAATCTAGAATGATTCGTTTTGCTTTGATCGATTTCCTATTTTGCTTAATCAACTCCTTCGAATTTGTGGGCAATATGACCTCCTCCACAACATACCACAATTCAACCTCTTCCAATAAATCGTGGCCTACACTTCCATAGAACAAAGTTGGAAGCACCCTCTAACATGTGAAAATCTCAGAGACCATGATTAGTCACGACTGCAGGTCTTCAAACAAACATGAAAATATACGAGCGACTAAGAAGCAAATCTGCAACCTCTTACAAGTACGGATCACCTTTCTCAGGCATAAAAAATAACACTACAATCCCTGGAGCAACTAAGGCATCACACCCCACAATCCTTTGAAATATCCCTGATCCARTTTATCTGGATATCTACTGCTGAACTATTGTCTTATCACTCGGATTTGATACTCTGGGAGTTTCTGGATGCCTTTGAGTTAATGTTTTAACATGCTTGGTGATTTTCGCATGTGTGTTTCATTCATTTAGTGTTTTAGAAGTATATATGRTGCATGCGAAAGAAAGGACAACACATCTCATTAATATGTATTATGAGGAAAAAGCAAGAAATACAATAATATGYTRGAAGCAGATAAAATAGTCATCAGTKAGATCTCATGGATCGTCACTGAAATACATGCAACTAACATGAAATACTCGTGATCAGAAGATGAAGGCTGATCTGTGCTTGCACGGATATATCGACAAAACGCAATTCCGRAAACTCATGGCAACTGCTGCAGATACTGGAAAACTCRCCCTGATGGCTATACTTGTTAGAATGGACTGGAAATTGTCCCAAAATGAGCGCCCTGGCCTCTAGGTTGATACTGGTAACTATCTGACTGAAGATCTGACCTCTGAAGCTCTGGATGTCACCCCCCTGGGGGTTTGCGCACCTCCTGGTTTGTGGGAGTGCACCCTAGTGATACCACCAACGGAATACAACGATATATGTCTCGAAACGATCGTCCTAGTCTCCTCTGTAATGGGTCAGAAGGGTTTCCTCGGATCTGATCCGGAATACTGTTAGCCTATGGCTTACCTTTACCAATCACTAAGTCTAAATTGTCACCTATATTTGTATTATTCATTTAGGATATTAGTAATATATCCTCAAGTGATGACTAATCAGTTAGTTAAGATTGCCTAGCCTAGTCATCATACATGATTTTAGGATCTAGAGCAAATCTCTCTATTCGGTGGCATCACCCATTGTACTATAAATATGTAACATTGGAGTGAATAATGAAGTGTTGGCTAATATGCCTTTTCCGCCATGTTGTTGTTCTTGTTTCTGTTTTATCAATTGTTGTTGTTCTTGTTTATGATTTATCAATTGGTATCAGAGCTCTTATGGTCTTAAGGGAATCGTAACTCCATGATAGTTTTCCATGGGAACTGAGGTGCAACAAAAGAGAACTTGTTGATGATTTGAATCGACATTGAGCGACCATACGAAGCCACAACTCTAAACATAAACTCCATTAATCTGGATCTGGAGTAGGTGTTGTAGATTGGATCTAGTGATGTGGATCGATCTAGGAAGAGAGAGCCCACGGCCTTCAAAGCACTCATCAACCTACGCATCTGCTAGAAGAATCGAATTGTGTTTGCATTCTATTTCTTATGTCTTGGAAAGCGAGATAGAGAGCTAAACTGGAAATTCCTTCGGGTAGTTGGTTAAGGTTTTTGGATTTTTAGAGCGCTCAATATATTATTTGTGTGCTGCTTTTGCGCTGCTATCATTCTAACTTCTGCATCTAAAGCATGAATCGCCAGCCTCAATGCTCTCTAAATTTTTTTACAGCACCACGATGATCAAATGGCTTAAGATCAAAGTTGTTACAATCCCCGGATCTATTTGCATGACTGTGTGGATTGATTTGTTCGTTGAGGGAAGAGATCTACGTCTGTGCTGAGGAGATTGGACACCTATGTGAAGGCGATTGCTATCCGTTGTAAGATCGTTTGTTGCGTGATGAAAGATCATTGATAGCAGCGTATAGATAGTTACAACAACATCGCGGAAACATTCGCAGTTTTTGGATTTTTTAGGAAGCAAGAGAAACAGACCCCCTAGTAGGCGCTTGTTCACCAAATAATTGTGAATAAGAGTTAGGTTAAGTTCTCTGATGGGCACTATGACCACTGTGCGTGAAAGATCCGTCCCGGCAGCGAATAGCATCGATCCAGCGTGATGGTTAAGACCAACGCGGCGCGAACCAAAGGGCATCCCTCCGAAATCATACTGTATAATTCTGTACACGTCCACAACGGTCGCGGCGTCACAAAACTCAACGTAAACTCAACGTAGGCCGCAATCAAGCAGAGAAAGGCCAGCACCGTCTGCATCGACTCCACCATCACTCTCTCCCCGCTCTTCAACGATTGAATCTGCCCTCCTCACAGATCTGCAGTTTTCCCAGCAAAATCGGATCTAAGATTCACCAACGGGGATCTGCGCCTCCA
>SNQJ01S0081761.1:35751-55085 GCA_010110895.2 Picea sitchensis
TGCAACGTTGTGATAATTAGCAGCCCTATTGATTGGCATTGAGTTAGTGTTTATGTTCCTAAGCTAATTGACAAAACGTTTTGGCTCTTTGTCATTTGATTCACTCTTTGATTCAACCCCACGTCATACCTATTGTAGCAACATTATATAGTGACGTGGCAGCATAATATATGAGCTTGATTTGACACATTTAATGCATTGATAATATGATACATGTTTTAAATTGCACATATTGAATGCTATTTGTCCTTTATGCTTTTATTGAGAAGTGAAATAAGTCTTTGCTTTATTAGCCATCATTGACTTCGTCAATAATAGCATTTATTAAATTGCTCATGTATTAGAGATAGTCATTGATTTTATGAAGTACTAATCCACTGCAAGAACACTCTAGTTTTTCTTTGTCTTTGTCTCGCAAGCAGGTACATTAGCAGTGGTTATATCTTGGTGACTATCTTATATCGGGCATCAATCTGTGGAAGGGTTTCCCTTTGACTTGGCCTTTATTCATTAGCCTTCATTTATCCAGATTGACTTGGGGACGTCTCCCCTTGGACTTGCCCTCCTAAATGAAAACCCCCATCGAGGTGGCGATTGGGTGGGAAATCTGATACAGCCGGTTTCAAGCTAACTCAAACTCAAACCTTTCCTAAAGCCGATGCGATACTTGATTACCTAGAACTCCATAAAGGGTTGCTATGGTTCCCCTTTCACCTCTGCGGTTTGTCTCCTCCTTAGGCTGGTGCTGTGCGTGTGGGGTTTCTTGAATTTGCTCGCTCTGCAGCACATGTGGTCATCCTCTTTGAGATCATTGTTTTTACATTATACGATGTCCTCATCCTCTACTCCGGCGACTCCACCTCAATGTGGTGGTTGTCCCTCCCAGCCATCATGCCTTGGACCCAAGGGTCTTTGCAAGAGAGCAAAGCTTCTTCCTCATCCTCGATCTCGTGTCATCATCCAACCCAGGTTTCCTTCCATTCCCTGCTCTGGCACATGTGTGGTCTCATCCTCTGAATCATTGTTTGCCTGTGCCCTGATATCCTCATCCTCCTACTCACTGCCTGACTCCACCTCAATGTAGTGGATTTGTCCCTTTCCCATGCATCTATGCCTTGGGACCCAAGGGTCTCTACAAGAGAAGCAAAGCTTCTTCCTCATCAACTCCCGTCTCGTGTCATCATCCAACTTGGGTTTACCCTTCCATTCCCTTTGAGGATTTTTCTTATCCTTGTCTCTTTATGGTACAAAAGGTTTGGTAAAGGTTTTGGGTTTTCAGCGCTAAGTCCCCCATGTCTCTCGTGCGCACAATGGCCTCCTGTAAGGTGTGAGGCTTGAAAGCCTTAACCCAACCCCTCAATGGCTCTATCAATGCCTCGGTGAACAGCATCACCAGTCTGTGCTCCGATATATCTAGTACGGCCACTGCCTTCCGCTGGAACTCTGTGATGAAGGCCCTAACTGATCCAATCTATCTCAACTGTGTAAGGTCCCTGAAGTGGAGCTCTGGATCTCTCCTGTCAAACCTCTCCATCAACCTCTCAGTAAACTCCAAATATGAAGTAATGTGATTGTGACCCAATGTCACCAGCCTGTGGTACCACCACTCATGGGCCTCCCCCTCCAAGTGCAAGGTGGCGAAGTTGATATCTTTTGACTCTGTCATCGGGTTAAGTTTGAAATATGTGTCAAGCTTTTGTACCCATGCCTGAGTTGAGCATCGTGATGATCCATTGAAAGTAGGAATGTTTAGCTTTCCCACTTTCTTGACGAAATCCATGTTGTGAGTTTTCCCATTGCCTCTCTATGCCTCCCGAGGTCTGTTTCGATATATGATCGAACAGTAGTCCATCAAACTCATGTCTGCAAGGAACTCCGGTCCTAGTGCCAAGTAGTCTCTCCTGTACTCCTCGAACAGATCCTGTGGCACTACCCGTCCGTGAATCGGTTGTCCTCTCGCCTGCCCCGGCTGTCCCAATGGTTTTCCTCCCTGGAACTACAGGTATAAAGGTCGGGGAATCCTCCCAGACGATGTGTAGGCTCGGCCTGGTAAAGGGTGTGGGCTAGATCCGCCCCGAGATCCACTGGAGCCACTGGCCCCACCTCCCTGGTGTCCTCCTGAACCACTCACTCCTCCTACGGCGTTGGCACCAATAGTGCTCATGCTATGGTGGATCATCTGTGTACTGATAACCATCTGATGTATGGCGTTCATCGTGTCCCTCTGTCCTCTAGCTAGGTCATTCAACATGGCCTGCGTACTGTCAACATGTGTCTCGAGGCATTTCCCCCTGCCCTCAGGTGTCTCACGCCTGTCACCCATAGTCCTCTCTATCTCGGCCTCTGTGTCCGAACTGATATGCTCTTTGTCCTCTAACTCTGGCTCTATATCTGACTGAGTGTGGAAGGGAGTGTAATCCCTTCGGTTTCTATCTCTACCATCTCTGCTATGACCTTTGCGGTACTGAATATACTCGTCCCCATGGTGTCCTTGGCCCTCTGAGTATTCTTCACTTGTTCCCGGAATCATGGGGTCATGAGAAGCAGTTCTTCACAGGCTGGCAGGAAGAAGGCTCTGATACCACTGAAATATCCCCGATCCAGTTGATCTGGATATCTACTGCTAAACTATTGTCTTATCACTCGGATCCGATACTCTGGGGGTTTTTGGATGTGTTTCAATTAATGTTTTAACATGCTTGGTGATTTTCGCATGTGTGTTTCATTCATTTAGTGTTTTAGCAATATATATGATGCATGCAAAAGAAAGGAAAACACATCTCACTAATATGTATTATGAGGAAAAAGCAAGAAATACAATAATATGCTAGAAGCAGATAAACTAGTCATCAATTAGATCTCATGGATCGTCACTGGAATACAAGCAACTAACATGAAATACACGTGATCAGAAGATGAAGGTTGATCTGTGCATGCACGGATAGATCGACAAAACGTAGTTTCGGAAGCTCACGGCAACTGCTCAGATACTGGAAAACTCGCCCTAATGGCTATACTCGTCAAAATGGACAGGAAATTGTCCCAAAATGAGCACCCTGCCTCTAGACTGATCCTGGAAACTGTCGGACTGAAGATCTGACCTCTGAAGCTCCGGATGTCACCCCCTGGGGGTTTGTGCACCTCCTAGGTTGTGGGAGTGTGCCCTAGTGATCCCATCTACGAAATCCAACAATATATGTCTTGAAACGATCGTCCCAGTCTCCTTTGTAATGGATCAAAAGGGTTTCCTCGGATCTGATCCGGAATACCCCCTGGAACCCCAAATGCACTTCCTCAAGAGTTGCGCACTTTCTGACTGTTTGTTGCGCACTGAGAGATTCCACCGTCAGAATCTGATGACTGGTGGCTCAAAAGAAGCACCCTGGCTAGCTCTCAACTGGGTCGGAAGGAATCTGCAAGATAATCCTTTATCTCGTGCAGCTACACCAAACCCTCTCTCTAACCCTTGCGCCCTCACTGCTGAGTTGTGCAATCACTACAAACTAAATCTCCTGAATAGCACAGTGAAATACCTGGATGGTATCTCCGATATGCTAGGGTGTGTCTCTCAACACCGAAGCCGATCAATGGTGGTGGTTTCCTCCAGAATTCCACAAAACAACAAGGGTGTCGATTTCCTCCTCTGCAAACAACCTCAACATCAAATCATAACATAATGAGGAATTAGGTCAAATTCCTCCCTTTATACCCTTCCCGATCTAATTCTCCGTTGACATCACTTAAGTTGGGCAATTTTCCTCCTAAGGTGAGTAATTAATTAATTAAGTCCCCCCTCGACACCTTTTCATTCTATTTCTCCGTTGACTTTAGCTTAAGTGACTTTTCCTATGCTTTTTGGCTTAATTCATCATTTAGCCACTAAATCACCCTTATTTCTCCTCTTGTTCCTTGTGTGTGCCTGACTATAGTCTATGGGAACAAATAGACTACTAAGTCACTCTCTACTGGCCTACTCTTGGGAACGGGACATCACATCCTTCACAGGTCTGGATCTATTTCACTTACTGAAGCATGGGCATCCCACCCCTGAAACCCTCCGAAAACTCTTTATCAAAGATTGCAATCCTATTTATGACAGATTCTTGGAAAGTTTCAACAAAAGGACTATGATACCATGTTGTTTTTCAAGCCATGGTAAGCAAATTCTGCACTCAAAGAACAATCCTAAAACCCTAGGTAACTTTAAAGCTTGAAACCTATCAAAACAGCAATGCTCAAATACTAGAATCTACAAGCACATACTAAAGAAAAAGAATAACAAGTACACAAATCTAAACTCTCAATCACATCTATCTTCTATTGAATACACAAAGAAGAAAATAGACTACAATAGCTCAAAACTAAAAACTCATTAACCAATGTAGTGGTGCACCCTACATCTCCTTTACAAAATAGAGGGAAGATAAGATGTATCTGGTCACATGCACGTAGTACTCAAGGTGTCTCAATTAAACCCTGACCCTAGTCTGATCGCCTAGTGTGCCCTAGTTGCATGGATAAGTGTGTTGGGTAATTGCATCTCAATTGGAAGACAAACTAGAGAATGCAAGCATGCATTCGCTTCCTTGAAAAGTGTGCACCCTCTACCTAAACCAGAACCTTATTATGCAAGAGTGCTCTGATTAACTAGGGATATGCACCCTCCTAATAAAAGATCATGCATGCAAAATTGAATTGAACTAAATCTGAACTAGAAACTGAATTGAATTAAATTGAACACTGAACTAAAGCAAAACTGGAATTGTTAAATCTAAAATAGCATGCAAACTAGAATTCACTGAAGATGGCAAAACTAAAAATATACTACGATAGGCACCTACATGTTTCCCTCTACTCTCCTACACAATTGTGCCTCCCTCGCACTCTACTGCACACAGGAACCCAAACAGATTGCTACCATTATTGTTGTTATATGGGCCTGCAATTGTTGAGATCATAAGGTGGATTTTCGATGCAACAAAAAATATAACAGCGCTTCAATGTTGATCACAATAGAGATGAACCCATACTATGTTCTTGAAAGAGAAATCAAACACCAAAGAAAGAAGATTGTTGTCTAAACACAAGTGCTCGAGAGAGAAGCGTTATAGGTAAGATTGTCCTTAGACCTTTGACCAATAATAACTTGAGTGATTGATTTACAAATGAGGACAGTGTATTTATACACCTAAAACTCCATTAGGGTTTAAGGCACTAGCCCCAAGAGGATGACTAGGCCAATGAAGAGGATGACTAGCCCCAAGATGGGTGAATTACCCAAATGTAAGCTCAATAAAGCCACCAATACCTCAAATAGGGGGTCGACGCATGGCCTCGAGTGAAGATTAGCCATTATCTCAACAACCCGCCTAAGTTGATCGAGGGGCCACAAAGAAGGCATTACATCCATGAATCATCACAGTGGATCATCATAATACCCATTTCAACATTGACCTCTTCCCATTCCAACATGATTGGGTTGGTTGAAGGTTCCTTTCCTCCATTTGTTCCACTATTGGGTGGATGGACAGAGGAGTAAGGTTGTTGTTCCAATACCTCAAATAGAGGGTCGACGCATGGCCTCAAGTGAAGATTAACCATTATCTCAACAACCCGCCTAAGTTGATTGGGCCACAAAGAAGGCATTACATCCATGAATCATCAAAGTGGATCATCATAATACCCATTTCAACATTGACCTCTTCCCATTCCAACATGATTGGGTTGGTTCCTTTCCTCCATTTGTTCCACTATTGGGTGGATGGACTGAGGAGTAGGGTAGGCCATGGGCTGAATCTATAGGTAGGTGGCATACTCCCCCTTATACTTGATCTAGAGGTCATAAAAAACCATACCACTCACAGACAAAACCTTCACGATCTACATTGGGATTGTTCATGCTAAACAGAGTCTTTGGTGGAGCAAACTAGTATTTGTCAAGAATAGAAGGGCCCACGATGGGTGCAACTTTGACCACTATGTGGAAGGACCTACAAGGAAATCAACAGCGTCGGTGATAGTAGCAATAGGCCACTTAGGTAAAGACGAGAACATCGAGTGGGTAGAAACATCACCATCATCGTCATCCAATAAATGCACATCACAATTGAAAGTGTCATCACCCATCTAAATAATAGCAAATGGAGGGGCATTAATAGGTTACAAATCTACATTGTCAATAACCTCATCTAAAGATAGAGGGACATCAATAGGCCACACGTCTAGGTGTCGATAGCCTTAGTTGAAGATGGAAGATTGGAAGATACATCAAGGAGAGGAGAGACCGAATGAAAAAGGGATCACAATTGATTGTCCTATAATTGTAATGAACTACTCGAAGGAGTATGTACAAGGCAACAAAAATCAATTGATGATGTGGAAATGTCCACTACAACTCGTTGGGAATCATTAAGAAGTGACCCCACAAGAGGAGAAAAGTAGTAATCAAAGGGTACATGTTGAGAACCATCACTAGAATCATCATTGGCAAGAAGTGATGAAAGAGATCCCAGTGGACCATGAGAGAAGGGTTCATCAAAGATAACATCACAATGTTTAGTTATGTGATGAGAGGTGGGATCATAAAGACAATACCCATGAAAAGTCTTATTGTAGCCAACTAGATCCGTACGAGGAGTATAATGGGCAGGTAAGATATCTTGCATGGATAGATAAGATATCTCGCCTTTGATGAGGCAATGGACCCATGCACTTAATCCAAAGATACAGAGGTGTGAGATAAAGGACTTTTGCACATGCGACTGCACATAAAAAGTCATACTAGTGACTGCACGTATAGGTATGCAACTGACAATATGTGTTGCACAGACAAAGGCCTCTCCTCTCCTTCCCCATAAGTCCAAACTCCGAAGACACTTGATCTTCCAGTTGCATTGAGCTTCAACAAGAGTTTTGAACTCTTGGAATTTACCAAACACTGCATCCTTGGGATTAATGGGGTAGACCCATAAAAACCGAGAATAATCATCAATAAAAGAGAGGAAGTACTTGGCTTTCCAAGAGAAAATGTGCCCATAGGACCACAAATAGCATTGTGAATTAATGCAAGGGGCTTAGAAGCACACCTTGAGTTGTCCTTTGGAAAGGTCTCTCAGTTATGTTTTCCCATCACACATCCCTCGCAAACACCACTAGGAGGGTTGATCTATGGAAGACCCTCAACTAGGCAAAGATGGCTCATGTCTCAAGGATCCATAATTGGTGTGACCACGACGAAAGTTCTATAGCTTATTGTCATCATCTACATTGGCCACCATTGCAATGAATTTCATCGAGGCTAGGGTTGAAGAAGACTTCCCCAACTTGGACAATCATTTGGAATTCATCACAATATCCAAAAGCAACAACTCTGAACTTGTTATTTATGTCTTTAACAACCCATATGTCCAACCAAAATTCCACCTTTTTAATGGTGTGTGTGATGCAATAAATAGATAGTAGATTTAATCACACTCCAAGAACATGGAGAACATCCCCACACTTAGCCTTATCATAACAACAATGCCACAACCGGAAATTGTGAGAGTTGAATCGTCATCGTTAGTTACTCACTCGCTTTCATGTTGATCACTATAGTTGGAGAGAAGGTGCTTGTGCTTCATGATATGCCCAATTGCCCCAGAGTCTGCAATCCATTTATATGAAGAGGTGGAAGACAATATAGCAAAGTGCACAACTAAGTGTGTAGAATTACCAGCTTTTTCTTTGAACAAGGCATTGTTTCCCAACCGAGCAATTTATTCAATCTTTTGAGGATGAATAAGACAATTTTTTAAAGCATGACCCTCCTTATGGAAATAAGAGCAAGTCGTCCTCTTCTTCTTGGAGGATTTAGGAGTGGCACATGTAGATTCATGTAAGTATGAGGTAGAAGCCTTAGAATGGACTTGATCTCTAGAGGGTAGTGTTACCTCCCAGGTTCTCACTAGGTGCAAAAGTCCTAATCACAACGATGAGACCCTAAGGGAAAATATAGGTAGGCCACCACTGTCACCTTAGTGGCTTTACCTTTCTCACTTTTGACTATGGGATTCCTAGTCAAGGGAGGCTTCCCTGGGTCAACTAAACTCAAAGTGTAGTAGTGTGTAGTGGGAGCAAGTAAGAGCTTAGTGATGTTGTTATCATTATCTGATTTAAGATGTATGATCAATGTCTTTAATTTCACAACTCAAATCAGATGTTGAATTAGCCTATTAAGATTATCCAATGAAGCAAAGCAAATAGATCCAAGATATTGCAATGAAACTCAAACTATTTTATGAAATAAGACTACAGAAAATTCCAGATTTTAAGAGATCTACAACAGCCTACTTATTCAAGATATTGCAAGTGACAAACTAGGCTATCTCTTAACAAATCAACTTAGGGTCTTATCAAGTGAAATAGATTTGACAAATAACATGCACAAGTCAATTTAAGATATGCTTAAATGATATTATCACAAGACATATTACAGATCTAAATTAACTTATTAGATGCCCTCAATAATGATCAAATTAATGCAAACTAGGACCCAATGGTGAGACGTCTAGGATTTTCAAGCCTAGCATCCTCACTCTCAAGGCTTAAACCCATATGTATGATGTTACAAAGGGTGATTTCGATATTTATAACCAATTATTAATGATGCTCTTCCAAATAGAAATAAGACAATGCTAAACAAGTGCAAAAGAGCAAGACATCTAGGCCTTTAGGGCCTAGATCTCACACTTCCAACTTCAAAATCTGTGTAAATGGTATTCTAAGATGCTAATACCAGATTTAAAACCAGAATTTAATGCCTCAAGTGATTTTCAACCAGCAATGAAAAAGAGACAAATTTAGGCAAAACGTCTAGGGTTTCGAGCAATAGAAGAGGGATGATTTGCCTCAAAACTAACTAGAACAAGTTCAAATCTGTTTTTATGATTTTTAATCAATGATATAAATTATATTTAAACAAGTAGTCAATGCCCTATTAAAATTTGCAACAAGAACACACTTCAAGGGCCCCTACAAGCAAGATGTCTGAGGGTTTTGAAAGGTTTTTCAGCGATTTTGCTTGTGGGAAGAGAGCCAAGCTTAGGATGGCATTTTTTGAGGTTTTTATTGATCCATGTGGATATCGGTGTCCACCCACCTATTCCAACTGGCTCAAAACAGTTTTTTGGCAACTTATTATTTTTAGCAGTTTTTCAGTTCTTAAACTTTCGAGGCCATTTTGAGGGCCTAAATGAAGGTTTTTCGGGATCGAGCACCTCAATATTAGCCGAAGGCTCTAATTGAGCCCCCAAAATGAATCTCCTCGACGATACCTTTCCAACGAATTATCGTGCGCCCCAAACAGAGATCGTATGCAAAAGTTACACCCCCGGGAAGTTGATACACCAAACTACCCAAAAACGGGGTCCACAAAACTGTTGGCTTTTCATCTTCCGGGGTTTTGGGGTTTTGGATTTTCTTTATGATAAAAAGGCCTTTGGAGCTTCATTGTAAAATCATCTTCTTGCGAATGCGAGTAGTCGTCACATCTCTTCTCAGAGATAAGTTGTCACCATTCTAGTGAGTCTTTCACTCTATATTTCTACAGTTACATTTCGCTCATTAATAGAAATTGTGTATTACTGTATCTCTATGTTTATGGTTGCATCTCTGATATATTTTTGTTATATTATTAGATATCTAAGATACCTCTATACATTTCTTTATTATATCTCCACTCTCATTTCATGCCGAAAATAATCCGGATCATTTGTGGCTCTATCGCAATTTGATTTTTATGATAAATTTCTGCAGTAAATTTCCAAATTGCAGAAATAAACAAAAAAAAATGGGACAGGAGAGGTAAATTTTGGATTTTAAGGGGTTTAGAAGGAAAGAAGACTAGTGCCTTTGGTTTGTTTTGGGCTATGGGGCCAAGATGCACCTTGAAGGGGCAATTAGCAAAGAAATATGACAAGTAATGGAAGGGAGGTACGCCACCACCTCCAAAAGGAACTACTAGGGAATGTCTTTACTTGATGAGGAGATGAGTGTTGCTTTTGTTCACAAGGAATAATGGGGCAAGAACTCATACACTTCAAGCAAACAAAGAAAGTATAACTTACCTTTCCAACGTAGTGATACCACTCCTCCATAGCGCCCAAGTAGTCTTTGACAAGTCCAAACCTACAATAAGACCCTACCTAATACGCGCCAAGAATCATATGCCACGTTTAAGAAAAGGTTGATCATCCATCACCACAATAGCCTTAGACAAGAGACAAATGCAAAAGATCTTTATTCCAAAATTTCTATCCAATTTGCAAATGAGGAGGAGGCTCTTATTTATAAGAGAAGAGCTCAACAACCCCTACAATAGAATAGCATTAGATCTTGACAAACTCCTAGATCTATGCTCAAAAAACTAATATCCTCTATCAAACAAAGGAGGATCTAGTCAACAATAACAAAATATGGTGGACTAATGACACAGATACAATAGATGAAAATAGATGCCTCTACAAAGTGGACGCCCTCCTAGAAATGTGTCCCACGTCCTCAAACGAGTGGTCAAAAATGCGGTGGTAATCCTCCACGACAGATTTTAAAAGACCATAATTGTGTCAATTTTTGCCCAAATTTCTAATATGACCACATTCTGGAAATCCCACGACTACTTTGCATCTCTTGGCATTGATTTAACGGAATCCTGGGCACTCTGTCAAAAGATAACTGCTTTTGAAGTTGGTCGCCCTCAAAATATGTGCTAAAATCTCTTCAAGTGGATGTCCTCATCAAAAGTGAGATAGACATGTTCAAATACAACAAATTCCTCCATCTAGGGAGGTCAACCTCATCAAAATAATATAAATCCTCCTCAAAATGCTTCCTATGTGCCTCACACGTGTGGATCCAGTAATACCAAGAGGGTTGTCCCCTCAAATGAAGAAATTTGAGGTTCCTAAGGCTGTCCAATAGGCCTGTAATGTGACCTTTTGTTGGGCACTAAGTTCAAGGTACTTTCAAACTGTTTTTTCACTGTTTTTAGGATTGTTTTCTCGCTGTCCAAAACAGCCAACAAATATGAACTTTACCTTCTTAAAGTATGCCCCTTAGGAAGTGATTTAATCTCTCTTAGAAGCTTCTCTTGAATGGGTTTCAATAGGAAGTTTTGTTGTCTATTGTTAGCACAATCATCATACTTCAAAACAGAAAATACCCTCTAGGATCTTTAACACCTACTATGCTGAAAGTAAATAAGCAAACCATGGAAATTTAACACGTGTTTTTGGTCAACATGACCCTGGAAAAACCCCCATGGGGAAAACCAATAAGAGAGATAGATTT
Source organism: Picea sitchensis (assembly GCA_010110895.2). Lineage (NCBI taxonomy): Eukaryota > Viridiplantae > Streptophyta > Pinopsida > Pinales > Pinaceae > Picea > Picea sitchensis. Next base: position 47,080 of record SNQJ01S0081761.1, read on the forward strand.
ATTATGGAGTCTTCAAGCAAATGCCACAACAAAGAAATGAAACAATGGAACCTGGTACAAGAACAACTCTTCTCGACATGCTTTGGAGTTCCCTCTTTCTTTGTGCTTGCTAGAATGAAGTGTGTGCCCCCTTCTTCATTTGCATGCTAGATCTGAAACTTGCACCCTTTCTCTTGGTTGATTAAAACCTTGAAGTATGCGCCCTCTCTTCTCCTAGAATGCACCCACAACCTTCTGCGCCCTCTCCCTAAGCTCGGCCTTGCTTGTATACTTGCACACCCTCATACACAAGTGTGCCTCCAAGCATGTGCACCGTCACTAAACAAGTGCACCCCCTCTCACAATGGTGCACCCTCTCCTCTCTTCCTCACTTCTCTTCTCGTCACTCAACTCTCTCAAGTGAACAATAAGCCTCATTTTTCCTCCTTTGCCTCCTTTAGCCTAATCTCAAGGCTAACCTAGAAAACCAAGGGCCCAAATTATATCTAAGCCTTTCTCAAAAATGAATGGATGAGATTATATCTCATAATTCACTTAAGTTTTCATAATTCACTTTATGTTCATAAATTCACACTTAAGTGAATTAATGTCACTTTATGACTTAAGTGAATAAAGTCACTTTAGACTTATAACATAAATAACATAAATTAAGTGAATAAAGTCAAAGTGAAATTATAACATAAATTACAAGCATGAGGGTCAAACTTTCCCCCTTTGTGTTTACAGACTCACAAACACAAGGGGACCACTTTCCAAGGTACCCAAATTTCAACATCAAATACTCCAAGAAATGCTCAACTAACCCACACGTGTGAAAATAAGACCTCACGAGGTGGGTCGCTCCTAAAAATAGTCCAATGTCTTCCTCAAAAGATGCCAAATGAATGGAAGGTAGGCTCATGTGGTCCTCAAATGCAACAACCTTAGTCAACTGGTCGAAGAGAGCAAGTCGAACCCTCAAAACAAGTGATGATGTGACACGTGTGGCATCCAAAGAAGTGTGCATGGTCTTGCCATCATGCTCGATGCATGTTTCACAATATCCAAGGCAATCACAATGCCCTAAGCAGCTGCCACAGATCCAAATCAATCACAGATCCCAATGCAAGTACACAAATCCCAATGCAACATAAGTAATGAGTCACGTCAAAATGCAAGTGCCATTAGGTAGAGAAACATTAAAGTATCATCTTCTAACTTCACAATAGCTCGTAGAATTTATAGCAATTACCAAGTTTAACCATGGTGGGGACAACATCAACCCCTATTACATGCAACAACTCCTAAGACAAGAAGTAGTTTCTAGGACACTAAGGGTATGTGTAATGATGGATGATATGACTTGGCGGGTAACTTCATGAATTGACTTGCATAGCCACATAAGGTTTGTTAAAGATATTCATCCACATGACCGCCTTTAAAGATGAAGATGTGCTTTCTTGAATTGAGTTACCATTTCATCGGCATTGTTTCTTACTACCATTTTTCTTGCCTTTTTCTTTTTTGGATTTGTCCCTTTTTCTTTAGATATGCATTTTCAAGGATGGGACTTGGGGCATTGGCCTCGTAGTGAGGTGGCATAGCTCAAGCTTTTTATTTGGCTTTTGGCTACATCTACCTTGAGCTTATGGCTCTTAAGATGAGGCTTTTCTGATGGGACTATGAGGCATGAACCTTTCTATGACATATGACAAACCAACCATGAGCGGGACAACAAAATATGTGTATGGAATAATGGGGAAGATGGAAAGTGTTAAGTATGATTTGGGATATGGACACGCTACACCTTCCTGGGCCTCTAGTAGTACAACTCAACCCAAGAGTGACAACACTTATCTAGAAGATGACTATGACCCACCATGGCACAACAAGGCAACTAATATCAATTTAGAGAGTTATGATCCAGTGTGACACTTATCGCAATATTATCACCAAAACCCAACTCAACGATAATATCACCGGTGTTTATCGCGATAAATTCCAATCCCGAAATTATTGCAATAATTTGTAATTATCATGATAATTTCCTTAATCATCACGAGATGATACAAATCATCACCCTGTTGATATCCAACCCACTTGAAGACACAGTTTTGGGTTTTTTAACCTCATTTTGCAAAAGTTACTAAGGGGGGATTCAGCTCTTAGGATACTGTGACCATTTTCCATCAAGCAAACAAGGGAAAATCTATAGTTTTCATTGCCATCAACTAAGCATTTGTAGAGTGGGTATTTACTCCAATCTACCATATCTATATTCCTAGGTATGTAGAAAAATTTATGGATTTATTTTCCTTGTTTTTCAAGATTTAGTATAGGGTTTGTAATGTCCATTAGATATGCCTCTTCTTGCCCTTTTTTAATGGGAGATTAACATTTATGTAGCTATGATATTAATTGCAGCATTCTTTAAGTTTTTTATGGATCTGGATTATGAATTTCCCCATTTGTTTTGTGTTGTAAGTTTAAATTTAAAAAATATAATCGATGCTCTACAAAATGGCAAAGCCATTGGACCCAATGTGGGAGTATGGCGAACCATATGAGGGTCATAATAGAACAAAGTTGAGTTGCAAGCTATGTGGAATGGCAATGTTTGGTGGAATCAACCGCTTGAAATACCACCTTGCCAAAATTCAAGGGCATGAAGTAGATATTTTCCCTGCAGCTACCGTAAATGTTGTCCTTATTGCAAAGAACTCAATTCTTGATATTGCCAAGAAAAAATATCAGAGAGAAGAATTGAGGAGCCACTTGGGAACCATAAGCTTCGTAGGCGCAGGGGAAACGTAATCCTTGGCCACACCTTCTTAGTGCATTATGATTATCCTTATAGTATCTAGATGCCTCATGATGATCATCTCAAGAGATACATTTATTTTTGTTTTGATGTGATTTTGTATTATCCTATCAGGACTTATGACTCAAGACAGATATCATATTTCAATATCGATGATTGTTAGAATTAGGGAAGTAAACCAGAAAATTACTGTCTTTTAAATTTCAGTTAGATAGAACAAATAAATCAAACCTTAGAACAGAAAAGCAATACAATACTGAACTGTAGAGAGCTAGATAGTCCAATCTGAACTTAGGAAATCAAATCAGAGAGTGAACAGCAATTAGATTGGAATCTTAAACAATTTCTGAGTGTGCACAACACTCAGATCTGAACTGACAGTGATTAGATTCAAACAAAAACTATATCTAAGTAAGCAAGATATATAGATCTAAAGAATCATAGGATTTCTAAATTAGATCTAGACTGATCAAACAAAAAACAGATCTAAACACTAGTTCTGATATAGATCTAAACAATGATAGATAGATCTAAAGAAATTAGATCTAGACTGATCAAATAAAAACAGATCTAAATACTAGTTCTGATATAGATCTAAACAATGATAGATAGATCTAAAGAAATTGGATCTAGACTGATCAAAACAAAACTAGTTCTGATATAGATCTAGACAATGATAGATAGATCTAAACTTATCATTAGATGAATAACTTATTCCAGACTGATCAAAAAAAAAAAACAGATCTAAACAAAAACAATTTGATCTTAACCATAAAGTAGCTTACCTTTGATGTCTTTACCTCTAATCAATGAAGAAGTTCATGCCTCACACAAGGGATGAAGTACCACTGAAAATATGCTCAGAAAAAGTCAAGAATCATGGATCTACCTCAAGGGTTAGATCTCTTTCCAAGAGAATTATAGAACTTGTAAACCACCACCAAAACTTCACACAAGTGTACTCAGAAAACCCCACAAACCCTCATGCATAAAGGAAACAGCCAGGAGTAGGGACGGCTGCCTTAAACGATAGCCCAGCTACCTTGCTTAGGGTGTCGCGGCCTTCACTAGAAGCTCAGATAGGGGACGACAACCTGTTGAAGAGGGTTTGCTGGCTAGTAGAAGAACGGCTGGTTGGTAGAGCAGTAACACAAGTATTCTCAGCAGTGGAAGGCACTCACCACACTCACACAGCAGCAAGATAAAATCAACAAGGACCTGGTAACAAATCTGCCACAAAGGGAGGCCTGAAGGCTGTCACTAAAAGGAGCCGCTAACTGTTGCATGGAGGCCACTAACTGTTGTAAGGAGGCTGCAGGCTAACAAGAGAGCAATCCGCCACACTTAGGAGGAAGAGAAAGATGAGTATTAAAGTGAAGGGGGAGGGGTTCTTATTTATATTTTTGGGTGAGGGTTAGATAAAAGAGATATAGTAAAAAATAATATATTTAATTAATATAAATATTAATTAAATATATTTATAATTTAATTAATTAAATATTTCTTGTATTAACCCCAAAATACAAAACACAAACCCCAAACAAACTCAAGCCCAAAAACCAAGGGTGGAGGGTTTAGCAAACCCCAAACAAACCCAAGCCCAAAAACCAAGGGTGGAGGGTTTAGAAGAGGTTTACACATGTCCATATAATTCTCAAGGTGACCTTTTAACTTTATCATCAATGCATATGGAATACATCCCTCATGTGGTCACATGCCCGCCTTCAAAGAGGGTCATACACCAATAACTGCCTGATCAAGGACCAGGTTTCCCCATAAAAATTCTAGTGTCTCATCCACCAAGGTACAAGACACTGCTGACTCATACACCAACCTTCTTATCATTAAATATTTCTTGTATTAACCCCAAAATACAAAACACAAACCCCAAACAAACTCAAGCCCAAAAACCAAGGGTGGAGGGTTTAGGAGAGGTTTACACATGTCCATATAATTCTCAAGGTGACCTTTTTAACTTTATCATCAATGCATATGGGATACATCCCTCATGTGGTCATGCCCGCCTTCAAAGAGGGTCATACACCAACAACTGCTTGATCAAGGACCAGGTTGCCCCAAAACATATCTGGGGTCTTATCCACCAAGGTACAAGACCAAGGATCAACCCATGCCTTAGACATGGGTACCCTAGAACACGTCCAGGGGGCCTAGACATATCTAGGGACTTAAACTGCTTGGTCCCAGACCAAGAACCCCAGTCATCTACTGGGAGCCCTCACAAGGGTCTTCACTGCTTGGTCCCAGACCAAGAACACCAGTACAAGGGTCTTTTGCCATGGCTCTAACTGTTTGGTCCCAGACCAAGAACCCCAAGAGTGCACTAGGGGCCCTAGATCTCAGCTAGGGTCTTTGCCATCCTCCCGGAGAATGCCTCTTGCAGCTGCTTTAAATTCAACAATGACTGATGTGCCACTCGACATCTTATAAATCTTTATTTTCATATTTATGTAGCAACGTGTTTGTTTGATGTTGTTGTTGCTTTATATGTTCAAAAAATTGAAAAAAAATGATTATTTTTCTATTTTTTTAGTTTCCTGATAATTTTCAATAATCTACGATATTTTCCCTGATATTGCGAATAAATTATTTTCCAAACCCCCAACGATTAATTCTCAATAACGATAAATGTAACATTGTTATGATCCATTATTAGATTTAACTCATGTTAACCACAGTCGTGACAAGTACATATGAGCAAGGAAATAAAGATATGGCAGTGTACAATACATAAAACCTCACAAGCATAAATAGCATTATGTGTACATCATCATCATCATTATGCCATATCAATTGAACCATGATATCATCATCAAGGTGGGAATATCCACTATGCAAAGGAGATCATCATGCAACAAGATCTCTGACATATGTGCTCTACAAGACCAATCTAAAGTGCTCACGATCAATGTGAACTAGGACATCATGTCACTAGGAGGGTGGTACTCATGCAAAAATCTCTAGCATGTGATGAGAATCACATGGTTACCTCTCATACAGTACGAAGGATAATAGGTAGTTCACCCAAATTCCTCAAGGTAACCTGATTCTAGATAAGGTTAGAAAAAACACCCTCTACAATAGGTGAAACAGGTGCCTTGAGAAAAAGAGGAATGTTATAAAGGATGATAGCAAAATTATTGAATGTAGGACAAAGTTTATCAGGACAATATTGTTATATTCATAATCATATTTACCTTGGCCACCAGATGTAACAATGGTAGACTTCAAGATCTTGAACCCAACAAAATACTCATCAACAATAGAAAAATCCACCATTTTGAGGTTAGACAGCTCAGTTTCAACTCGATTGACTTAAGTGGTGTTCATTGCACCATATAAATTGTGGAAAGCATCCTAAATCTGCTTCGCACTCTTGTTACCCTTGGTGTGATGAACAAGGCCTCGCTCCACATTAAGAGTGATCAACCCTAGGGATTTACCCTTCTTCAAACACACCAAATCATAACAATCATCATCTTCAGCCAAATACGGTTTCTCCAAATACATCCATAAGCCTTTGCAACAAAAAAGGGATATCATTTGATCAACCCACAAAAGATAGATGGCCCCATTAAGACCGGGAAATAACCATTTGCCATCCATAACACCAATGCTACCCTAAAAACTGCAAAAGATTGGTTGTAAGAGGAAAAATGAGTGTGTTTCCCTAAAGAAGGGCAAAAAGTTGCAAGGTAACCCCTTAAATCTGCTGAAAAAGGCCAGCCAACAGCCAAGGAAGGAAGGCATTGGTGGAAATGAGGATAAAAAACCTTTAAAAACAGTTTGTTGTGCAAAAGGGAGTGTTGAAACCCTAGTTTCATAACCTAAAATTGTTGATATTTTACTTATACAGCTAGCAGTGACAATTCTTCTTTTACTATTACAAACATTTAGCACATTAGTTGCCTATATAAGATCAATGAAAGAGAGACAATCACAGAAACAAGAGAGACACAAAGGTTACCCTGGGAAACCCTCTAGGGGAAGAAAACCCAACAAACTTCCTCAATATAGATTAGCCAACCAAGAACAATGCTTCTCTCCAAGAGAGAACTAACAAAGCAGAAGATCCTCCTCTACTCCTTCACTAGGAAAGAGTAGCGCACCACTTGACCAAGATGAATCCAAGAGATAGACCAAAAACCATCACACCTAGTTGCAACAGCTTCTCCTCTAAGACTTGTGCACTTTTCTCTTGTTGCAGAGCTTGTGAGTGAGTGAACAAGTGAGGCGCTAACCTCCCTTATAAATAGTAGTTTGGCCTCCTTAAATTAGTTATGGGCCGACCTGTCAATTTACCCTCTTAAATTACATTTTATTGTCAAGGCACAATAGGGTTGACTTTTACAAAGGCACAATAGGGTCGTCTTGATAAATATAATATAATAACGTTCTTTGGGGTTTGTCTTGGTCAAATACAATAAGGATATCTTTCGAAGCTACTCAATCTTCAACACTCCCTCTTAGCAAGGAAGGTATTCTTTTTGTCACAGTCATCATCACTGCTTTGGCGCTTCTACATACTTGGTCATTGTCTTGTTGTCAATCACGGATCTATATATCATAGGAAGTTCTGCACTTTCACTGGAATAACGTACCAACCTACGTTGGGGTAGCGTACCAGCCTGCGTTGGGGTTACCAACCTGTGTTGGGGTAGCGTACTAGCCTGCATTGGGGTTACCAACCTGCATTGGGGTAGCATACCAGCCTGCGTTGGGGTTACCAATCTGTGTTGGGGTAGCGTACCAGCCTGCGTTGGGGTAGCGTACCAGCCTGCGTTGGGGTTACCAGCCTGCGCTGGGATAGCTCATCACTGCCCTCTACTGGGGATCACAACTCCTCCCTCTATTGGGGATTGCATCACCTCCCTCTATTGGGGATTGCACCACTTCCCGCCACTAGAGATCGCATCACTTCTCGCTATTGGGAAACACATCACTTAACGCAACTGGGGAAGTCTTTCTGGATCATTCAAAGCTTGTCTCTGAAAAAACTCGAACTTGACTCTGAACAGGGGCTTGTTCAACACAGCTACTACCTATTTGTTGGTGGCAATATATTGGAGTCTTACTGCTTCCTTCTATGCCATGTCCTAGACATGGTGGTATTTGATCTCGATATGCTTAGATTTGTCAAGACATATTGGGTTCACTGTCAACTTTATGCAACTATGGTTGTCATAAA
>SNQJ01S0081762.1:10341-35358 GCA_010110895.2 Picea sitchensis
AATGGTTTATGGTATTTGGTTATGGATAGTGTGATGTATTGCTAGAGAAATTTTGATGGTTATATTGGTATATGGTTGAGGTACATGTTGGGTACATGGTTGAGACAAGTAGTTGATGAGTTGGCACATACATGAGGTGTATATTTGATGATGTTGGTACATCATGATGAGTCATAGATTATGTGTATTTGATGCATGATTAGTACATATTTGGTGCATGGTTGATGCACTCATTGATGGTACAGGTTGAGGTACAGGTTGGTGCATGGGTGATGCACTTGTTTATGGTATAGGTTGATTACAGGTTGTTTGGTATAGGTTGGTGCATGGTTGATGCACTTGTTTATGGTACATGTTGATTGGTACAAGTTTACATAAGTACATCTCACAATGATAGTGTGACAATGGTTCCATCATTCTGATTTTATTTTAGGGCGGTTGGACGGGGCAAGGACATGTGGTTGTAGCCACCTTCCATTTGTAGTCAAAGAACATAGGGGGTTGTATCCTCCTTCTGGTTGTAGCCAGAGAATTGGGTAGTTGGAGCTTCCTTCAGGTTGTAGGCTGAGAAACTAGGGGGTTGGAGCCTCCTTCTAGTTGCAGCTGGAAAACAAAGGAAGTTGGCACTTCCAATGAATGTAATTCTTAAAGACATATAAGAAAAAACATTACGTGGTTTTCTCCCTCTTTGAGTTTCCATGTAAAAACATTGGTGTACTATGTATGTGTATGATTGCTCATTTGTTCATTGTTTATTGACTCTGCAACTATTAGATGATAATGCTACATTGATATAACACTTTCATTTTATTGTTAAAAATGATTAAATTGCTCTATTACTGATTCAACCCCCCTCTCAGTAATCCAACACGTGTCTCTTTCTTCTAAATTTTCTCTGACTGTTTCTTCAATTCTTTTGGCTTATTCTGTTTGAACCTTCAATTTTATGAGCATTTGTTCTAGTTTCTGAGTGTCTTCTTTCTTGTCTGGTTCTGCTTGTAGCTTCTTGTTTTTCTTCTTATAACTTGTACGACACTCAACAATTCTTCTCGGTAGTCAACTTCTGCCTCTTCATATTCTTCTTCGGTGTCTTCTTTATCAGAGTCTTCTATTTCCATGAATATAACTCTTTCTGTCTCATTGTCACTTTCTTCATCTTCATCTGATGAGGATATGTCTTCTTTGGTGCATAAGCTTCTCTTGAAAGCTTTCTTTTTTGTTCTTTTTCCTTTATATGTTTGTTTTCTATTTCAGTAATCTTCATCATTCGTCTTATTTTTCTTATGAGGATATTTGTTAGCAAAATGATCAATACCATCACAATTAAAACAAATCAATGGAAGCTTACCTTTATATTTGTTGTTGGTTCCCTTGTTCAATATTCTGACAAAGTTGGCCACTTCTTCACCGTATTCCGAGACGTTACTGCTACTGCTATGTTCTTTTTCCTTTTTCTTTCCCTTTTGCTTTTACCTTTTGGATGATTTGCAAGTTGCTTCTTTTATATCTGGATTTTCTTGTTTAGTTCTCATTTCATATGCTGTGAAGATTCCATGTAGTTCATCCATGCTTATTGAGTCTAGATTTGCTCTTTCTTCTAGTGTTGATATATTAGGATCAAATCTCATAGGAAGAGATCTTAGTACCTTTTGAACAATTACAGATTCTTTAATTTCTTCTCCCAATCCTATGATTGCATTTACTCTTTCATCGACTCGTAATAAGTAAGCTGCAATATTCTCATCTTCCTTCATCTTTAGTTGTTCGAATTGACCTCTGTAAGTTTGAAGCTTTGCTGCTTTGACTTTTGAATCTACTTCATAAATATTTTGAATTTTGTCCCAAATCTCTTTAGCATGTTTACAATGTATAACTTTGGTGTATACTGATTCACCAAGACCATTCAGAAGTGCATTTGTGGCTCTGGAATTATTTTGACTGAGTTTTATTGCTCTTTCACTTGTTGACAGAACTGTTGGTTCTTTGTCTCCATCTACTATAGATTGCCAAATTTCAAATCCCTGTGCCTGTATATATGTTTACATCCTTCAGCAACATAATGCATACTTCTGTCCATCAAACTGTGGTATTCTATTTTTATACATGTTGCTCTCCATGATCTACCTTTCAGTGGTTAAACTAGTACCTGAAGGAACCTACTCTGAAACCAATTGTTGGATTACTGAGAGGGGGTTGAATCAGTAATAGAGAAATCTAATCCTTTTTAACTGTAAAATGCAAGTGTTATATCGATGTAGCATTATCATCCAATAGTTGCAGAGTAAATGAACAATGAACAAAGGATAAATCATACACATACAAATTACACCAATGTTTTTATGTGGAAACCCAAAGTGGGAGAAAACAACTGAATTCTTTTTCTTATATGTATTTAGAATTAAATTCATTGGAAGCACCAACGTCCTTTGTTTTCCAGTTGCAACTGGAAGGAGTCTCCAACCCCCTAGTTTCTCAGGCTACAACTTGAGGGAAGCTCCAACTCCCCAATTCTCTGGCTACAACCAAAAGGAGGCTACAACCCCCTATGTTGTCCGGCTACAACCGATAGGTGGCTACAACCACCTATCCTTGCCTCGTCCAACCACCCTTAAATATAAGTAGAATGATGGAACCACTTTCACATTATCAGTGTGACATATACTTTTGTAAACCTGTACCAATCAACCTACACCAAACAACCTATACTAATAACCTGAACCATGCATCAACCATGCATCAACCTGTACCTCAAGCTCAACAAAAATCCCTCATCAATTTCATCATCCAAATCTGATTTGTAACTCTGTAACAGACCTGGTGTATATGATCACATACTTGCAAACCTTCCTTACATGACTCACTAGTAAATTTGGGTCATTTTACGATGGGTCTTTCGACGCACTTGCAACATTATGTCATGGATATTTCGACAAATCTTGGGTCTCCCAAATGTTGCTTCACGTGCCGTGGCAAGTGCGACAAACCTGAAAAAACGTCGCAAGAACAACGACCCAAGGAATTTGTCGCAAGCCCAACAACCAACAATTGGTGTCACACGAGTGACAAAGAATGGATATCATCGCAAGAGGGACAAATAAGGGATATCATAGCAAGAGCGACAAGGTAGGGCAATCATCGCAAGCATGAAAAGGAAGGGAAATCGTTGCAAGAGAGAGAAGGTTGGGATGTCGTTGCAAGAGTGACAAGGTAGGGAGATCATCATAAGAGCGACAATGTAGGGGTGTCATCGCAAGAGCGTCAAGGTAGGGAGATCATCGCAAGAGTGACAATGTAGGGATATCATTGCAAGAGCGACAAGGTAGGGAGATTGTCGCAAGAGTTACAAGGTAAGGGTTGTTGCGATGAATCAACTATACTATCGATGAAAAAGCATCGTCACAAGAGAGACAACTGTAAGGATTCTTGCGATGAATTAGCTATACTATCGATGAAAAATCTTCTTCGATAGTATAACTAATTCGTCGCAATAATCCTTATAGTCGTCGCTCTTGCGACGACATATATTTATTTTAAAATAAAAATAAAATTGATGCCCTTATTGATAGTATTTCTATCCTTTTTCCAAGGAAAAAAAGTATATCTGTCACTTTGAAATATTATTATGTAAACACAAGAGTTTTTATGTGGTAATGTTGGTGCCTCATTTTTAATAAGTTGTTTTTAAATTTGTATATTATTAGTACAACATAATATAAACTAAGGAAACTACTCAATAAAAAAAAATATAAAGGAAAAGTCTTTATATGGTAGAGACCCACTATCACTCAGATGAGTTCATCACGTCTCCCAATTTAGAAGCCGCCACCACCATTACAACTACCACTAATGCAAAAAATTCCATGTTCTTGACAAGTGATTTTATGGCCATAGAGATTCAAAAATAACAAATAGGACTAATGGCACTTTATAATTGGTTCATAGTGAAATTCCTTACAACATAATTACTATAAAAATAATGAAACCACTAAACTACAATTATCATTTTTCACTTGCATACATCACACAAAGAACTTTTACATATTAATTTTTTTTTACAAAACTCACAGACATTATACACAAAATTCTTGCAAATATGTCCAATAAACTGATTACACACAATTTCGAAAATCTACAGTTGTGATAATACGTTGTATATACAAAATTATTGCAATGTATTCAATAGAGTGATTACACACAATTTCTAAAATCAACAGTTGTGATAATGAACTTTGTTTGCGATTGTTTCTCGTAACCAAATCTCCATTTTGTTGTTGAAAGAAATAGGGTAGTTGGATACAATACACCCATTGACTCATCACTAGTGCATAATCCAATTTGATGTTACAAGCCTTATAATAAGTCTTTAATCAGTTTGAGTAACACAATTTTTGTTCACCACATCATGCATCTCGAACCAATTTTAAGTTTTAGACTGATCAAAGTCTTTAGTTTTGATGGAAAACTACATAATAATAACATTCGTTACTAAAACTCCTTCAAGCAATACTGAAGATAATATTAGAGATTAATTGTATCAAACAATTGTTTATTATTTTGTTTATTTCATAATGCAAAGAAAAAGAAAGAAATAGTTTAAATTTGAAGTCGCTTCATCTAAATTTGTTTGTTTCTAAAAAATATAGAGTTTAAAATTGAAGTCCATTCACCTAAATTAGTTTGTTTCTAAATTTCATCCAGCTGATGATAGTTGAAGTGGAAGTTTTTGAAGACTATTGAGTATTGTAAAAAAACCTAAATTTGTTTGTTTGTAAAATTTATCTTGTTTCTAAAATTTATCTAGCTAATAATAATTGAAGTGGACGTTTTTCACGATTATTGATTATACCCTATACATTGCTGATACATACCATTATTTAAAACTTTAGTTAGAATCTAGGTTCACTTCACCTTTTCTAAAATTTTTATAGCATTTCTTGATTTCATAGTTATATTGGTATACAAACACAAGGGGTGGATACTGCAAAACAATGATTTACCTGTCTCGGGTATGGTCAAATGGGGATGGATGCCCCCAAGGATATCTAGGATTACTAAGATATACCCCATAGGTTGGGTAATGTTACTGTTTTGAGGAGGGAGAGTGCTAGCCATATCCCTTAAAAAACAAGAAAAAAAATATGTTTGTGTTTGTACTTTGTAGTATTAGCCATACTCCTGTACTAGTGTACCTATTTTTTTGGGGGGTCTATATTCCGATAGCACATCGTATGCCCGTACCCATGCTGCCTTTCTTGAGTTTCTTTTTAAAAAGTTTTCAACTTAGCTATAATACTTGGTTTTACTAGAAAATTCCTTTTGTTTAGATACAAAACAAAAAAATGGTTGACCTAAATGTGAAGCCCCCTAAGTCAAAGGAAAAGAAAATTACTTGCATGTAATTGGTATCTTAATGCATATACATGGGCGATTGGGAAAATACTCCAATTTCTTCAAGCCTTGTATTATTTCTGTTATTAGGGTGGGCACTTAAAGCTATAAACTACTTGGCATTTGTGCTATATTTTAATTTCCCCCTTTAACGGTTTAAACTTTGGAAGGCTGCCAGAAATTCTAGGTTGGTTTTGAATAGTAGGAGGAATGGGGAATCACTAGTACTTTTTTAGTTAAAGGTTCCATTAGAGTATAGCGAAAATAATTCCTAGGACAATTTGCAAATTGATGCTTATGAAAGAAGTGCAATAATAGCATTAACAATTACTTGGGAAGATTAGCCCCTTGTACCATTCAATGGAAAGATAATAACCATTATTGCCCCCTTGGCCCCTTGTGCAACCAATGGTTATAATCTAGTTAGAAAATTCTACTCAATATGGATGCATGCCATATATTATGTGGGCCTTTGAGGACTACACTAAACATTTTTCCATTAGAAAAAAATCCACTGGCCTTCAAACAAACATTAGTGCTTGATTATTTTTCATTTCTATATATATCCATTTTTGGATTTTGCAAAGACGTGATACAATGGTTTGAACAAATGGTAGGCAAATCTTGTTGTCACTGATGTAATTGTTGTTCCACTTATTTGTCTTGCGGTTTCCACTAAGAGTTTCACTTTGTAAGACACCATATGGGTGTTGAACGAGATGACTATGAAGATTTGACATTCTTACTAAAGATCATGCTAAGGTGACGCAGTCAACAATAATAACTCTCAAAAAGTCAATCCAAGTGAGACATTAAATCCCTCATGAACAATAGATATTATATGTAAATAATCACCAAGAAAATCGACAAATTCTGAAGGCCTTCACCTTGATTTACTAAACTAGAATTCTTTTCAAGTCCCAAGTTATAAAAATAAAATAAAAAATGGAGGTCTCTCTATCTTTCAAGTTATGAAAATCATGTGATACTATCATGAATTAATCTTTGTAGAGATCAGGGTGCATATTCAAGAAGAGGAGTTTTTGTTTATCTATTAAATTGTGCCAATGCTATAGAATACTAATGTCTTTATGTCAAAATGAATTTTTAACTCAGATCAATGATTATTGTTGACATTTGGGTTTCTATAGACAGTCTAATATTGGGTAGAATCTTAAAAGAGATAGGTGTTGTAAGTCATTTGATTCAGATGCAATTGGAGGAAGAAAAACTGAAGTAGTGAATAAGGTAGGTGGGAGGAAGCTTACAATGTTTTGGATGAGATGGTGTCCAAGGGCTACAATCCTAATGTTGTAACATTTACTACAATAATGGATGGTATTTGCAAGAATTAATAAACATTGAGGAGGCCAATAGGGTTCTTGATAAGGTGGTTAAGCATGAATGTTCTTCAGACTTTGTCACTTAACAACATTATTATTCATGCTCTTCATAATGCAAGGAAGTTACTGTAAGAATTTCAACTTTTGATGATATATCAAAGAGAATTTGTACTCCTGATATGACCCAACAAACATATCTTTATTCAAAATAATAATAATAATTGAGATAGCTTGTGCCCCTTCTAAAGGAGATAGCTTAAGGGTTGATCATTCAATAGAAGGTCATCTCTCTTACTCTAATCTCATCTTTGATGTCTTATGTGGGTGCAAGAATTTTATGGATATGTTGTTGTGTCTTTTTTTAGCATTTCACATGGTTGTTACATATATATCAGATCCGTCCTTGACTGATAACACTTGTTGTTTGGTGGTTTTGTCACATCTTCTTTATCGATTTTCAAGTTCTGTTTGTTGCCTAGACTCCATAGCCCAAGCACAAGGCACCAGGTCTTGCTTGGATTCTCACGTTATATCTTAAAATACAAAGAGATTACCATTCTTAAAAGACAAAGAGATACAAGTTTGGAACTCTTGAAACCCACAAACAAACNGAGATACAAGTTTGGAACTCTTGAAACCCACAAACAAACAAGCATGTAAAATTTAAATCCAAACTTGAACAATTCAATCTCTTAAATTTCACATTTACCAATGCCTTCAAATCGCTAGGATGATATCCATGGAGCCACAAATTACTGCATAAATTGTATGTCAAATCTAATAGAACCAATGAAACCAAGGAGTATTGAATCAATATATACCAAGACTAAGAGAAGCTAGAATTATCATTAATTGTATAATAAAATTACATTCACAGATATATACAAGCCATAGAAATAACCTTGTGTATATTATCATATGAAAAAGCACCCATAATGTCAATGCATTATATGCATCATTACATGTTCAACTATATAATGTACATCTAATTGTCTTATAAAATTATTACACATCATCAATTTCTTTTAGTCTTCTTTTGTGTTTTCTAATTCTTAAGTAATTCATCCATCTCCATGTCTTCGTTTACTGGGTACTCTTCAACAACTGATGTTGTTTTAGTCCTTTCACGCCAAGTATGTCTGGTCTTGTACCCATGGCGTGGACGCTGCTGTGAGGGGCCACCACCTACAAAAACAAAAAATATTAAATTTATAT
Organism: Picea sitchensis; assembly: GCA_010110895.2. Taxonomy (NCBI): domain Eukaryota; kingdom Viridiplantae; phylum Streptophyta; class Pinopsida; order Pinales; family Pinaceae; genus Picea; species Picea sitchensis. The sequence continues at coordinate 18,288 of SNQJ01S0081762.1, forward strand.
GGCCAATTTTTAAATATGATTGAAGTAGTTCATTAATATTAAAAAAAAACTCTGCAATGTAATTATTTACCTAGTCCTCTAGTCGGCACTGTTGGAATGGCTGCCCTATTCACCTGATCTTCAGGTCGAGGAGGCTCAACTATGACATTCTCTACCATTGAAACGTCAAAATTTATAAGTACAAAATTATTAAGTATATGATTAATATACAACCATTTTACCGTCGTGGGCCTCAACCATAGGAACATCTTGGGGCTGCACCCCATTGGGATGGGGTTGCTGGGGAGCACCATGATCTTCTGGCCGCATTGCACTATAAACACTCTATTGTCCATTACTAATGGTTTCATTGATAGTGGGTCTCCCATGATTAATAAAAAGTAAGACATTAAATTATGGACGATATCAAACATTTACGTCTTTTATAAGTAATGAAAGGTTAATGTGGACTGATTTTTATCTACCTTATCCCACAAATTGGATCTTGGGGTCTGCCCCATGCTTTTCATATGATCAACCATGACTTTATAACTGTACTTGTAACCCAGTTGGAGGTCTTCCTCCGTGCTTTTAGTTCCGAAGTCCTTGCCCTGCATTAGATACGGGTATGTTTTTTTAATGTTTTTGGTTACAATTACTTGAAAGTTGTAAGGCGATGCAAATAATATTCTTAATATGTTTGGGTAATTATGATTCGTGACTGTAACCTCAAGTAGCCGCCCTAGCCTAGCTTGTGTTGGCCATGTTTGTAAATCCTTGCTTTGGTTGCCTTCGAAGTGTCAGGCAACCTATCATCAAAATTTTCAAGTATGTTATATATAACCACACTTTTATTTAGATCTAAAGAAACTTAAAGCTGGCATTTAAATCAAAATATTGTGATTTACCTTGGGGCACCAATTATTTTTTCTCCTGAGTTTTTCAATATCTTTTCTTTTTCATCATCAATGGTCGCCTTTCACTCCCTCTCTGGAATTGAGGGAGGATGATCATACCTACGATTTCCTGCCAAGCTTCATCTATAAACATCCCATGTATATTTTAAATATTCGCTCGTTGCAGAGGTGACAATTTTTTTATTGAACGTGTCTACTCCAAAGAGGCCTTCAAGACAATCCATACGTTCTTTTTTGAGGTTGAAATTCTAGCAATTCCACCTCATGCGTAAGGTTGCCCCAAAAATCAACAAGGCCTTGCTCTCTATGTGCCTATAAAAATGGTCATTTCCTACACAAAAATATATGATTATTAATTTAAAATTAATAATCTAGATGATTTGTGTATGAGATGGACAACATGAAACGATTAAAATATGAAAAAATACCTGGGAGTCTTATTTTTTTTAATGGAAGTCCATTATCATTGACCAAAAATGTGCACAGAAGGGTCCCCATGCTTGTCACACGTCTAGCTCTAGGAAATGAAACCATGTCAACCACATCATCAACCTCATCTCTGTCACCATCTCTAGAGTCTGACAGATGTGTGGATGTATGGCGCTGCGTGTCATGGCTCCTATATAAATTAGGTGTGGAAGATGGAGAAGTAAATAGTACTCTAGCAACTGTATGATCACCCACATAAGGACTCTGTGGCATCTCTACAATGCCACTACTACCAACACCAGGCTGAACAGGCTCCAAAAATCTCTTTATAAAAAAGAAAATGTTTTTCCGTGAGATAATGTAAAAGTTAAAGAACAAAGTTTCATAATTGAACATATGAGTACATTAGAAAAAAACACTTTAAATTATGGTTATTACCTTATATGTGTTAAGTTGTGACATAAGGAGATTGATCTTTTCTAGGACGTCGAGAGTTTGATCTGGATGATCTAATAAGCTAGCAAGTTCTTTATTCGCTTTAATGATATTTTTTTTTATTAATACCATCGGATCAGGGGATGAATACAACCCTCCTCAATGGCGGAATCGTGATCAACATGGTCTGCCGACTACATATAATTTCAACAAAAACAATGTTATTTCAATAAAATTATATAAGCAAATAATAAAATTCATGTAAAATGAAAGTCGAATTTAATAATCATTTACATGTTCTGCGGCTTACCCTTTTCCATGATCATCCTGTCACATTATAATATAATTAGAACCCACAAATATTTAAAAAATTGTTAACAATAACAAAAAAAATGATTGCCACCCAAATAAAATCAACCTCAACGATCAACCTCCCACATTATTATAAAATTGGGACCGTGAAATATTTAAAATAATGTTAAAGATAAAAAAAATATAATGCAATAAGTAGAGGTTTCTTAAAGAGGTGTTGCATAAGTACCCACACACTATTATTCGATGTTTCTATTCGATTCAAATGGTAATACCCTAATAACTCTTCCCTGAGAGCTATCTTTTTTATTGCGCACATGACTACCCGATTCTCTTCACGTCCCTCATATATGCAATTCGGTTGCTTGTTTGTTGTCCTGGGTCATGTGCTATTTATAAGCCCTGTGATATTGCCGGAAGCTTTAGGCCTTCCATCAATATAGATAGTCGCTCCCTTATTTTTATCCTTGTTTATTAGTTGTATATAATTTGCGGCGAGTGCATATCTACGCATACTTTGCATGTACCAGACCAACCGCATCCAATCATTATAATTGTAACATAGTCCGACATAGTCCATCAATTCAATTACTGTATTGTATTTTATAGTTATTCCATCCATGGAAAATAACCCCAGGCCATGGAGGGAGGATGGTGCAATGTGATATGTCCTATTGTTGACAATGAAGTCAACATCTATAGGAGGTAGTTCCTTGGGTACCCATTGTTTCACTACATGCTTATACCTGAGTGGCACCTCTATGTATCCTATGCTCTCATCATCATAATAGCATGATTGTCCTTCGACAAGAAAAAATTCCGTGCTTCTACAAAATTTTCCTCTGACTTTTTCACCTCTGGTCCTTGTTTGCTTATCATATCTACTAGATGCAGTCACATTTCCTTCTATTTGTCCTAAGATTTCCTCACTCAATGAAGAAATATCTAACAGGTACCTGTTTGGTTGTACCTCAGTTGCATGTGCACATGTTGTTAGTGAGTAGTCCATCCTCATCCTAGTTCCAATTTTTGAACTTTTTTTCTATATTCAAAGTTCTAAATAAATTTTTTATATCGTTAGTTTTGGATGCACAATTCGAGGGTGCAATTACCAATATTAGTAGGGGCACTCATGCATGCAGTGGATTCCCAACTTAGTGAAGGGTATGAATCTCTAGGTGGGTGCACTTTAATTCGACTCACTTATCCATGCAAGCAATATGCACTATGGTGAGATTTCACACTACAAAATAGTTGTCAACCACCTAATGTAATGTGACATCCCTATTGATTTTGGACATATTAAGGACATATTAATGTGATATCCCTAAAGCCTACTAATTCTCACCTTCATGGAAAAATAAGAGATCACTTTTGAAGGTGCAAAGGATAAATATATTCATTGCATCTAACTAAGGCCGACCTAGGAGAACATATTAATGTGATATCCCTAAAGCCTACTAATTCTCACCTTCATGGAAAAATAAGAGCTCACTTTTGAAGGTGCAAAGGATAAATATATTCATTGCATCTAACTAAGGCCGACCTAGGAGTATGTTGTACTCTAGGTGTACTAGAAGTACTAAAAAATGGGTGTCTACAATCTCAGGACAAAAAAAATAGGGATCACAATATCATTAAGGGGTCTAGTCTTAGATTTTTTGAAACCTTAAAGGGTCCAACAAGTGAGTGAAAATAAATTAACACTGAGGACATGATAGATAGGAGTTCTTATGATGTTAAGGGAAAATCTAGGATCATAAATTACTCATTTGATGGTGAAATCATTGTGATGGATCTCAATGAAGAATGGGTTTACCATATTGGCTTGCCATTCCTCTCTCAAAGGAATGCGGGAAATATCTAAGGAGAGAGAAGGGGACAAAGCTTGTGTAAGCCTAGGGGAGAAATCGTAAAAGGGACTCAATTATGTGGGTCGTCTAGTCAGTACATGCTTAGAGAACATTCATGTAGGCCGGCATCTCAAGACATGAGAGAATGACCTTTGAATGAAGGAAGAATAATAAGAGGCAAGAAATCAACTAGCTTGGGGAGAGGGGGGAGGAACGATAATATAATATTCATGAGGAGATTCCCATTTGGTTTGAGAGATGGTTCTAATCTAGTGAGAAAGTAGGGGACCCCAAGTGTCAATAAGGATAAAGGTTAGTTTTTGAGTAGGCTGATCTAAAGAAAGACCTTCCTAATGCATCGGGAGGAAAATATCCAAGTCAATGAGGTTAGGTAAAGAATCATATGGAGGGTGGTGCCTTTTGAGGTTAGAGTCAAACACTAGTGCCTGGGCACCTCTAGCGATATGGATCCTTTATATAACTTTGAGTGTAGACTAACTAGAAGAAGGGTTAGCATTTATCCTTCTTTGTAGGATATTTAGGAGCAACCTCTTCTTCTTTGAAATAATTGGAGTTGTCTTCAAGAGAAGCCTACTTCTTCTTGTTCTTCTTGGAAGACTTTAGAATATCATGATTGGGCATCATATTCTTGTAGCTGTTGAGTTTGGCATTTTCTCATGTGACAACAATCTTAAGCTTAGGAGCTATATTAGTTTGGCCTTTGTTTGCATCAACTATGTAAGTTTTCAACAATCATTTGTATTATGAGAGTCGTGCTTGTGTTATTTACACCAAATGCCATTTTTTGAGGTTGATGCATGATGTTGCTCCTTTTCTCTAATTTAAAAGATAGTTATAACTTCAATTTTGGGCAGGGTCATTTCTGTCACCATGTCTCGCATCACATTTCTATTGGAGACTCACGGATTTGGTGTTTTAACTATGTTATCTCCCACAACAGACTTAAGTTAGGCATTTTCTATTTGATGGAGGTTGTTGATGGAATCTTCAGTTGAAGGGGGATCTTTGATATAATTTGTGATAATGTTGTCTCGGTTGTCTCGGTTCTAGGCATTGATAAATAGGTGATAAAAGGTGTCTTCTAGTAAATTTTCCATAGAGTCGTGCAAATCCTTACACCATCAATGAATGAAAGTTTATTTAGATTCCTTGTATTCTTGTTTCAGGTTAACAAGGTTAATGATACAAGATTCATTTGGTTGAGCGATGTTAAATTATTGGATGAACTAATTCGCTAACATTTAAGGGTTATAAATTAACTCTTTAGGGAGATGATGGAACCATTGAATGGCATCACCTATCAAGTATTGCTGAATTTTTTTTATAGTGATATTGTTGTTATAATGAAGAAACTTGACACATGTAGTAGTGAAAGATTCTAAGTGACACTCAAGGTATTCCTTTGTCAGAGCACCATTTAATTTAGGTAATTCAAGTATTTTTGGGGTAATCCACGTCACTACAATTTGAGGAGAAAGGTTTGTCTAAATTTTTTTTGTGTAGGAAGGGGTTTATATGATGCATGAAGGTCTTTATCTCTACTTCCTCCATTTGAGCTCAATTTTTGGTTTGAGCATGCAACATCGGGGGGGGGGGTGTTATTGTCAAAGGGTGGTATATTCCCACCTTTGCCTCCCATACTTGGATGAGTACATGGTCATATACCATGGATGCAAGAGGGTGGAATGTTGAACATGTTCATGATTGGATTCTAGTTTCCCTAAATGTTAGAGTTTTGAGGCTGCATGTATTCCTGTCCAAGAGGTTGGGAGAATGTTGAATGTATACTTGGTTTTTGGGTTGTGTAGATGTTTACATGAATGCTTGGTTTATGGGTTGTGTAGAGTTTGACATGAATGCTTGGTTTTTAGATTGTGTATAGGTTGACATGAATACTTGGTTTACATATGGAGATGAATGTTTTGAAGTAGGACATTAACATTCCTTGGATAAGGTTTGGAAAGTTTTGATTGTAAGGGGCCAATTGTTGTTGCTACACATTTACTTTGCTTGTTTAGAATATATCAAGGATAGAAGTTCAAGGTAAAGTTTCAGGAACCATCAATATAGATGTACCAAGACTCATGGATCTAAGGGATAATGAGATGGTTGACGGGGAGACCCAAGGTTCAATTGGGCCATGGATAGTGAGTGGAGCAACCACTTGAGATAAATAAGGAAAGATATATGTTCCATCAAAAGGGGGATATGTTGAAGAGGCTGGGAGAGGGCCAAATCAAGGGAAAAAACTATTGATCTAAGAGGAGGGGCTTCCCTCTTGCTTGGAAGAGAGGCAAGTTTAAAGCTAAGAGGGAGGTTTAGTGAGTTGAATGTGAGGACCTCACAATGCATCAAGGCCTTGTGAGAAATCTATCTCAACACCTTAGAGGCATACCGAATGGTGGTATATTCCCACCTTCGCCTCCCATACTTGGATGAGTATGTGGCCATATAACATGGATTCAAGAGGGTGGAGTGTTGAACATGTTCATGATTGGATTCTAGTTTCCCTAAACGCTAGATTTTTGAGGCCACATGTATTCCTGTCCAAGAGGTTGGGAGACTGTTGGATGTATGCTTGCTTTTTGGGTTGTGTAGACGTTTACATGAATGCTTGGTTTATGGGTTGTGTAGAGTTTGACATGAATGCTTGGTTTTTATATTGTGTATAGGTTGACATGAATACTTGGTTCACATATGGAGATGAGTTTTTTGGAGTAGGACATTAACATTCCTTGGCTAAGGTTTGGAAAGTTTTGATTGTAAGGGGTCAATTGTTATTGCCACACATTTACTTTGCTTGTTTAGAATATATCAATGATAGAAGTTCAAGGTAAAGTTTGAGAAACCATCAATATAGATGTACCAAGACTCATGGATCTAAGGGATAATGGGATGGTTGATGGGTAGACCCAAGGTTCAATTGGGCCATGGATAGTGAGTGGAGCAACCACTTGAGAGAAATAAGGAAAGATATATGTTCCATCAAAAGAGGGATATATTGAAGAGGCCAAAAGAGGGTCAAATCAAGGGAAACAACTATTGATCTAAGAGGAGGGGCTTCCCTCTTGCTTGGAAGAAAGGTGAGTTTCAAGCTAAGAGGGAGGTTTAGTTAGTTGAATGTGAGGACCTCACAATATATCAAGGCCTTGCGAGAACTCTAGCTCAACACCTTGGAGGCATACCAAATGGTGGAGATGGGGAAAGGGATCATGAGCAGTGACTTAACCTACCATGTAAATAATGTTAAATCGAATGGACCCATCATATAGATGTAAAACCCTAGAGAAGGCATTACTTTGGGAAGTAACCATGTAGGATTCCAAAGACAAAGAAGAGGAACCTCACTTATTTTCGAGAAAAGGGACACAACACTCCCTATTGTAGGGGAAGACTAGTATAAGAAATAACATTTACCAGATAGAGGGGGCATAAAAGTAGTATTTGAACACTTCCAGAATGGGATCATCCTTTTTAAGCAAGACAAGGACTAAAATATCTTCAAGGGAATTTTATAAATTTCCATCAAGGACATGGACAATTTTGATGTGGACAATTTTCCATGGAGGCATTTCTCCTGGACCTCTTCATGAAATATTGTGAATCTATGGTGCATGTACAAATATATGAGATGTGGGTTTATGATAATATTTTAAATTCTCCAATGACATTGCTCATTTGCAATAGATGGAGCTTTGTAGGTCATGAACTTGTGTAAACCATTCCATTTGGTGTTTGTTGCACTAAGTGTAAAGAACAATGTTGGAGAATTATAAGACGTAAGTTAGGTATGAGCTATTTGTTACCTCTTTATTCAATTTTATTTTAATGGTATCCATATTTTGTATTGATCAAATGAGGAATTACCCCATAACTAATGCCACTAGACACAAACTCAATCCTAAGGCCAACTAAGGAGAAAAAAACAACACACACTAATTAATCTAGGAGTCAAGCATGCAAACAAACCTTCTCACAAAGAAGCACTAGTTGGTGATGGAATCCAAAATCACAGGATCGATGCATGAAGGGGCTCAGTTTTGGTGGTGGGAAAGTTACGTTGACAACCTTCTTAACGAACTAACGCCCTGGTGTAGGTTACCTCACTTAGCAGTGGGAAGCACTCCAAGGAGTCTGAGTGAGTCTAGTCAACGTCGATCCCAGGTACAACACCACCTTCCATGTGCTGTCACCTTGTGTAGGAAGTCTAAAATATTATGGCCTCTATGGTACCACCTACTATACAAAAGCAGAGGGGGGGACAGTCGATAGTCGACACCAAGACCAAAAAAGTAGGGTTGATTACTCTGTCAGCCCCAATGCGACCTGGGGATTGACCCTTGTGTTAGAAGGGCTTCCCAAAGTCAGTGATATAGCAACTGGATTTCACTCCCTAACTCAAAGTTTTATGTTTGTTTAGCAGCTTTGGAAAGTTATTCTCACAATCCTATTCCAAAGCTCTACACCTAAGATAAGATGGGTTTGAAGAGCCCTAGAAAAGTTGCTAGATAAATTTTAATTAACGCTTGATTTTAGGCTATTGTTACTCAAAGGAGCAGTCGTGAAACTGATGGCGTTTTGACTCGACTCTTTAAACCATGCAAGAGGAAAATGAAATGCAAGAATTTCAACTTCGATGAAAACTAGCTATGGGAAGGAGCAAGAGGTTTTAAGAAAATAAATAATTTCTTGATAGTTTACTATGTGTGCATTGCTAATGACAAAAAGTATGAGATAATTGTTCGGATAAATGGAAGCAAAATGACCCAAATTTTAAAAATACCATGCAAATGTCATAGTTCACTTAGTACACCTATACAACATTGAGTCAAATGTCATCATTTCTAACATAGTAAACTTTTATGATTATAGAGACCACCATACACATCTTTATTACTCAGAAGGATCATGGGGGCTTCACCTTGTGGATGCTCAAGAATTATTTAAGGGAAATGGGAAATGGGTACTCAAAGAAATATACATAGGGACATATACTTCTAAGTGCATATCCTCAAAGTTAATCATCATCCTCGTATCATATTTTAACAATTGAGTGGTGAAGGAAAAATGGATGTGGTGGGGTCAACTAACAACATGATCAACAATGGAAGTGATATCATCGGATTTCATAATAACAAGGAATGTCATAGGATCGTTTTAGGGGTCCTAAAGAGGCATAGATGGAACTTGCATGTTATTCAATTGTTTCCTTTATCAATAATAGTTGGTACAAGAGTGGGGACCTCTACATATTTGGTAAGTTGGTTTCAAATTAGTATAATCAAATCAAAGGGTGCAATTTTAGGGGCTCTCAGGATAACAAGATCCAAGTGTGGGTTTCCCCATCTATCTTTACCAATGAAATATGGAGTAATATTAGGGTTCTAGCCATAATTAGTGGGATGAAAAATAAGGTTTATCTCGGATATGCTCAAGTGAGGCTACAAATTAGGTGGAAAAGAAAATAGAGTTGGTTGGATATTTGGGTCACCCAAGTAGAACTTGCCTATTTGGTATAATTTGGAAAATTAATCTAATTCTGCATTAAAATGAAAATAAAACATTATTATTTTTCTTCTCCCACCCATTCATACATCTATGGCCTTTTTTCATATCCCCTTTTGGGGTCATGGGAGCCACAATTCCAAAAACTCATATAATAAACCAAATATAAATGCAAATGCAATTTACAATCAACCTTATAGACCCAACATATTCAAGCAATCATAAACTGACTGGATTATGATTGAAGAAAAATAGTGCATCTATTTAATACATCGATTTATGATCCTTTTATAGTTAGTTATAGAAAGAATGAAAAATTGAGGGAACACATGTTGGCTAACAAATGAGGCAAATTGTGTTTTAAAAAGTGCTAGTAAAGGCCCAATTCTATGTAAGTGATTAATAGAAAGCATGTGAAATTAGGCACGACTCTTAAAATGTTTTTCATTGTAAAACACTCTTAATGAAGCAAGTTCATATGGGTTTTGGTTTTGAACTAATGAAGAATGATTCCCACAACCACAACAATCATCAATGTATGACATACATGGGAAACATAACCCGAAACTAAAGCTTATTCTATCATTTATAAGGTAAGACAATAACTGAAAAAAAATTCAAATGAGCCATGATAGATTGCTTATGCTTGAGTATGGCGCTCTTTTAATATTTTAAATCCAATGCAAGGAGGTGAAATGGTGTTTGATTGAAACCTCACAAGTGTGGGGAAATTCAAAGGCTTCGTATAGGAAATTTTTTTCTCATACTTGTAATGAGTAATATAGGCCAAACTATGCTCATACTTATAATGAGTAATGGAAATTAAAAAAATAATTTTGAGGTTGAGTTTATAATGATAAATATGAAATCAAATAATATCCATTCAAACCCTTTAGTGTTGGTAAATATCACAGTGAATAGAATGATGGTTTCGAGGCCATGAGAATATTATATGTGCAAAAATATTCAAGGTACATGAAGTAGGTAAGCCCAGGTTGAACATAACAACAATGAGAGGATTGGGTTTGTTATCACTTGCTCATAACTAAAGGAAAATGGACCAAAACCAAAAAAGAATATAATAATATGCTTTTGGTTAAATTATCCATAATTGAAAGAGGAAAGTTATAGATTTGAATGGATCTTGAAACTGCATGAAAGAGCAGATAAGAGAAGAATAATTTTCCACGTTAAGGGCACATGACATATATCCTTCCATGACCCTCAATTCTAGAGTTTGGTTTGATATTATGGCTTTCAATTTTTCATTTCAGAGAGTCATCAAACTTAGTTGGGCTTTCATGCTTGATTGCAAGAATGTGGGCTTAGGGTGATGAGGAAATAACACATTGCGACTTTGGGAATGGTGAAGTAGGGCTTGGACGTGATGGAATAGTGGTGAAAAAATATGCCCAAAACCTAAGTTGAGCATGGCTCCATTTTATGAATTATCAAATACATGCAAAAATTGAGTGTGCAAAGGTTATACTCACCATTCTTTCCCACAGTCTCGCACCTTCTTGCCCTCGATAGTCTCGAGCCTCCTTTCTCGGTATGATATTTCCATCCTTTCCCTCGGTCTCAAATGTCCCTCTCACACCTCTTTTCCCTCGACTGTATTGCTTTAAAGAAATCCCGCCTCATCAAAGCATGTCTCCTCAAAGCGTATGGGTTTCCCTCAACACTCTCACGCCTCCTTTCCCTCGACAATACTCTTGCACCTCCTTTCTCGGTATGATCGGTCTCGGATGGCCCGCCCCTCGATTAGAGTAAGAAGGAGAAGCAAAGGCATAGATTAATGGTTCAATTGACTAAGTAAAGGCTATGGTAGAAGCAAGGGTAGCATAGGTCACAAAGAGATAGGTACCAGAGTCTTCTTGCTCGGTCTGCTCGATCTTGGATGAGCTTGTTTGCTTGAAGAAGGGTAACTGATTTGAATGATGTTTTCACCTTAAATAAAACCCACCTTAATTAAGAAATCCCGCCTTACCAAACCCTGTCTCAGCCTCAAAGTGTATGGGTGAAATCAAATTATGTTTCCACCTTAAAGAAAACCCTCCTTAATTAAGAAATCCGCCTTACCAAACCCTCTCTTGGCCTCAAAGCGTATGGGTGAAATCAAAGGTTATTTCTACATTTGCATATTGAGTAGAGTAGATATAAAAAAATAAGTAATAACTATTTTAATTAAAGGATTTTAGTATTTGTTTTTTTTAAATTGTATTAAGAATAGATATTTAGTCTTTGATTTTTTTATGAAGGGGTAATTTATTTTAGTAATTATCACTATAAAAATTATGAAACTTAGGTGGAAAGATGGGAAAATAACCCATAAATGAACCAATAATTAGTATAAAGGTATAACCAATGTCAAGGGATATGAGGGCCCTAAATGACACTTTTTAGGCTCATTCATCATGAACAACACCTAGAAACCACAACACAATTCCTCTCTAGGGGGTCCTTAGCATCAGAATTGAATAAGGACACCATTAAGAGGTTTTTTGTAGTAAGGATGGGTAGAGAGGCCTTAACCAACACATCACTCATTTGTAAGGCTTCCTTGAAGGCCTCCAAGCTGTAGGATATAGGTGCCATGAATAGGTTTTGTTCCTTAGAAATGGGTCTTAACACCTAAAAATGGTTAAGGGGGGAGTAAAGGACTTAAGCCATAATTGAACCTTCTCAAGATCATGTGCCATGAAAAACACCTAGACTATTACCTTTTATATTTTTTGAATACTATATACATATGGGTCTCGTGGCCTTGACCATGGTTGTGGTAGGGAAACAAGCCTCAATCCCTTAGCCTGCATGGTCAAGGGAGGGAAACAACAAATCAAGCCCCAAACATATCATATCTAGCTCAAGAACCATGAACAAGTCCTCATGTCACCACACAAGACCATGGATGGGTGAACAAGTTGTCATCAAGATCCTTGAACAAGTCCTCAAACCAACATAACATAACTTAATTGGCCTTTAAGAGGGATATAAGCATCATGATTAGGTTTTGTACATTGAAAATGGGTGTAGAGGCATAAACATGGAAAGTTGGAAACAATGGCCTAAAGCCCTAACTAAACCTTCTCGATCTCATGAACCACCATCGACAACACCTAAAAACCATGACATGAGTCCTCTCTAGGGAGTCTTTGGCATCCAAGTTGAATATGGGTGACATTATGAGGTCTTCTTGAGCATCATGGATGGGTGTTAGGTTCATGACATATAGTTTATGAAAGGAAACAAGATTCTTCAAACCTAAACCTTGCTTCTCAAGCTCAAGAACCATAGACAAGTAGTCAAACCACCACATATGACCCATGTAACATATCATTCACCTCAAAGTGGAATTTGGGCACCATGAATAATTTAGTTTTGAACCAAGAATGGGTCTCAAGGTCTAACCAAGGTTAAGGGAGGGAAACAAGGGAGTACTTGTTCCCTAAGTGAACATTCTTAGGCTTAAATTCTATGATAAACAACTACAACCCACACAACTTCTTAGGATATAGTGTTGGATGAGTCCTTGAGCCATCACATAGGACTCTTGTAGGTTATTTTTGGACTATTTGAGGGATACAAGTACCATTGTTAAACCAAAACACATTCCCTAAGTAAAAATGTGTCAGACCCCCCATTAGGAATGGTTCTCAGGGTTGTAGTTGGTGTTCTTTAGAATCCAAAGCACGATATAATGGTTCCATGAGTAGGTTTTGTACAATAGAAATGGGTCTTGAGGGCTTAACATGCAGGTTAAGGGGGGAAAGATGGGTCTTAAGCCCTAACTTGACCTTCTTGATCTCAAATTCCATGGTTAGGATGGGAGGAAAAAACTTGGACCTTATTCCCTAAGCATGCTTTAGGATTTGGACCTTATTCCCTAAACATCACTTCTTAGGATAAATCACCATGAACATCACTTGCAAATTACCATAACACAAGCCCTATCAGCTAAGAGGTTTTTAGCATCAGAGTTGGAATATTATATGGACTCCATTAGGAGGTTTTGTGCACTGAGTATATATCATAGGATCTTGACCATAGTCGAGGAAGGAAAACAAGTGGTGACTCAAGATATTGTTGAATATTGTTGAGCTCAAGAGCCTTGAATGACTAGTGCTCCAGCCAACACATGCGTCCATTATATGGGTTGTTTGCAAGCCTATGAGTGTGTTATATGAGTTAAGAATTAACACTGATGCATGTTGGAGGTAAGGGGTTATAGGGGTTAAGTTATAGAGGATAGTGGTTATGAATTATAAGGGTATAAAGGTTATACAAGTGATGGGTTATATTAAGGTTTAGGTGTAATTAAATTATAATAGCTAGGTGTTAGGTGTCTTAAGGTAATACCTTAATTCATCTACCAAAACTTAATTATAGCCTAATATATCATCAATTAAATACATCAATACTAAGCCCGTCATGACCTAATATGGGGTGTGGGTTGAGGGTTATAATATTTATGGATTAAATTTTATAGGTGTTATATAAAGTTTTAGGGATTAGGAGTTGTAGTTGTTATGTCTTATATTATGGGTTATAATGTATCGTGGAAGTGGTTATTTTTGTTGGGAGTCATATGGGTTAGGAATGATATGGGTTATAGGGTTATGGATCAAAGGGTATATGAATCCAATGTTATTTTAGTTAGATGAAATAGAAGGTGTAAGGATTAGAGATTAGATGTCTTTATAGATGCCAAGGGTTCTATTAGTTGTTAATGGGATAGGGTTTATTGAGATTATAGATGGTAGGGGATAGGGAGGTTATATTAGGGTTTATAAGCTTAATATGGTTATAAATGTTAGGGGTTATATGTTAACAATTACATAAGGGTTTGGTTTAAAAGAGTGTTAGTGGAAACCTATTTGAACATGTACAATTTCTAGTTTTAAGGTTGTTTTACATTAATGTTATGTTACTATTAAGGTGGATTATAAGGTATGTGTATGTTCTATGTATGAAGGTAAGGAACATTAGTTCTCAGTTTGCTCAGATTTTACCTTTTAAAAATTGTAATTTTCTTGTTTTTTTTCAAATTGTCCCCGACGATTGTCACGTGCTAAGATATAAGAGATAAGAATATTGAAAACTACCGATATCCTACCAAAGAAACATTCCTTGTAGAGATAAGAGTCTTGAAAGCTATCAATATCCTACCAATTGAATGATGCTTGGGCCATAAGGGCTTGTCAAAGTTCATTTGCAAGCTAAGTCAGTTCATAATTTGCATGTGACATAACACTATCATTCAATAGTCAAATTGTTACATTTCATTGTCATGCATCATGTGTGAGGGCTTGAGCCACCACAAAGGAAACATACAAAGAATATCCTTCTTATGAACAAGATATGGTACTATCCATTTTGAGGTTTGGCATAGATATTGTTCTTATAGACTACACTACATTTCACCATATAAGCCCTACACTCCTTGCAAACCATGTAACACCCTTCAAAGACACATTCACGACCTCTAAGCCCCATTCACATGTCACTATTTCCCATGTCTAGTCCATAATGTAACAATGATGAAATTTACGATGATGATGACATTTATTGATCATTCTAGGTATATTTCTCATTCATGAGGCCAAAAGCATATAAGCTCATGCATATTTAGACCTTATTGCAACACTGATTGGATTAAGGTAGCTTATTTTAACTATGTATTTCTCCACAAGAAATAGAGAGAGTTAACCTATGATAGTCAATTTTCTTTTAACATAGATTAATAATAGTTTATACTTGCATTTTTAATGACCCAATTCTTCGGTGACGGGGGTTCATAACCATATAGCGCTTTAAATTGGGTAATTTTGGAGGTAGAGTAATACACAATATCATACCAATATTCCATTAGATGGAACCACCACATCCATTTCCTTTATTTATCCCATCTATACATTTGAATATACTTGCGACGAATTAGCTATACTTGGAACCACCTCATCCATTTCCTTTGTTTATCCCATGTAAATATTCTTGCGACGAATTAGCTATACTATCGACGAACGTTTTTCGTTAATAATATAGCTATTTTGTCGCAATATTGTTTACATTCGTCACTCTTGAGACGATATCCTTTCCTTGTCTTCTGTCGCCGAATTACCTTCTTTGTCTCTCTTGCCGACGAAAATGTTTGCATAAGTGATGGGTACTAAATTATCCTTGATTTTCTCCTCTACCTATTCTACTTCTTTTCACACCACCATATATATCAATATTTCTTGAAGGTTAAAAAGATCAACATCAACTTAGAAGAGAATCCAATACCATATTTCTCTACTTCTATAGAGACTAATCTCTCTATGTTTTAAAAGATAGCTACATGACACTACACTTAAATGACAAATTCCAACACTTGATGGTTTTAAATAGGATTCATTTCATATTTGGTTTATCAACTTGAAATTAAAATTTGATACTTTGCAAGCTAGTACCTTGCGTCAAATACAAATATGAAATTAGGAATCATTAACATATCTACTAGAAAATTTATTCTAACCTATAACAAATATACTAAATTCTCATAATTTCTTCTCATAGCCAGAAGCTGGTTTACATTTAGAGTTCCCTTCCACATGGCCATTTGTCCTCATTATTGTTGCCTGCATGAAACTATCCTTCAGAGACATCACCCTGCAATTCTTCTTGATAGAAATTTATTACATTAATGGAAATTGTCACATTATTCCACTTTATTACATTGCATTAGTAAGTGCTTCAATATGAGATAATGGAGTTTAATCTTTGAACAAGTGGGTGTGTGAGTCAAATTTGAGTCCAGAAACCCTCCCATATCATTAAGGCATGCAAATAATATATCCATGTAACGTCTCCATCCACCAACAGGCCGGGAAATGTCACTACAAGACATCTCTCTTAGCTCTGATACCAATTTGTAACGTCCCCCGACCATCGACCCCTACCAGGTAACGCTACCCAAACAACCTTAACTTTGCCTTTACTGTTCTGATAACATTTCTGTGACATTGCCGGCCTTAAACAACAGGCCAGACCATGCCACCTCATAGAAATGACAATTATCATATGCATATAAACATAAACAAACAACATATTCTGTTTATACATAAATTAATGCGGAAATAACAATAAAAGCATACATGCAGCACTCACAGAAAAAACCCATAATATAACAACATATACAGGTAATATTCATCAATTATAACACATGTACTTATACACACCATGTAAATGAACATAGGAATAGATACTTATATTTCAATTGAAGGACACCAACTACGTTGATCCAGGTGGATATCGGTGGCCACCCACCTTTTCCAACTGGCTCAAAACAACTTTCTGGCAATTTTGGTAATTTACTATTTTTAGTAGGTTTTAACTTCCGGGGCCATTTTGAGGGCCTAAATGAAGGTTTTTTGAGATCGAGGTCCTTAATGATAGTTGAAGGCATGATTGAGCCCCAAAAATGAATCTCATCAACGATACCTTTCCAACGAGCTATCACACGCCTAAAACAGAGATCGTATGCAAAAGTTATGACCCCGGGAAGTTGATGTACTAACTTACCCAAACGGGGCCCACATGACTTTTGGCGCTTCATCTCCTAGGGTTAGGTTTTTGGAT
>SNQJ01S0081762.1:35368-49825 GCA_010110895.2 Picea sitchensis
ACTAGGCTAAGGTTACAATAGATTGCACAGTGCAACTAGAAGGATTCTCTCTAGGAGCCTTCTTATGCCCACTACTCACGAAATCTCATTCCCCACATGCTTGTTCCACCCTGGGAATATGAACCTTCATTGTTCCACAATCCATCGACTGTTCCACTTCCCCTTTCAGAGTCTCGACAACATGCCAGATCAAGAATTCTCAGAGCTTTGTAGCTAGTGCTAGACTCACTCTAGGAGAAAATCACTTCCCAACAAACTCTCTCACCTGGAGAGAACTTGTCACAGGCCCAACAACTGCCTCTTCAACCATGGGCCTGACAACCTATTTCTTCAACCAACTTCAACTGAGTTCCAACAAGGTGAGGACAACAACAAAGGTTCAATATATCTGAGGGGATGACAACAACCATAATTTGATAAGGCACAACATGACTCTAGTAAGTACATATACACTATGCTTCACAGGAAAACATAGGTCAACTTCATGGGTTATTGGTTTCAGAGGTGCGTCCAAGATGCAGAGGTCGACGTTGGAGACCAAGCGAGTTAGGCAACATACGGGAGAATGGGAAGTGAACCAAGCTTAGCCAAAACTGCGTTGGCAACAACCGCCAACCACTACGACACAACACAACTCAGGAAAAATACAAGTTTGTCGAGCTTCACAGGAAATACGTAGGACAACTCCAGTGTCTGCAGGTTACACTGGCACATGCATCAGTGGGGAGTGTGGCATATTTCTAGGGTGACTAACCTCGCGAGAGTGCAGACCGAATGATGAAGGATCGTGACCCCCCTTCGAATCATGAGACTCATGAATGAGATCCCTGACAACGAGATGACTTTCCCACTTAAAAATGCATGCGCCCAGGTTGACACATGTCTCCCTAAAGTTGCATGAGCTCCACTTAACACTTGTCCCCCTTTCCCCTAGGGACTTAGGACAACACAGATTATGTCAAACCTTAGCCTTTAGGAAATAATAATATAATATTATTCCTTTAGAGGTAAGCCCTCTAGCTTAGCCCCTATTCCTAGACACTTACCCCCTTCCCACCTAGTGGAGATTCGTCCCCCATCACTCTTTCTTTGTGGTCGGTCTACACACAATGATGTATAATTTTTATTAATGATTTGCATGATTACATATACAAAAATCAGACTTATAGCCTTAGCATCCTAGGCTCTATGGCCTAATCATCACATAAGCCTCCTAGCTTATTATAACTCGACTCACTAACCTAACAAACATGTTTACAATTCATAATTACAACTCGGGTTCTACCTGGGGATATTACAATCCCCTCCCCTTATTTTTGCACAATCCTCAGTGCAACTTGATTATTCCATATACAATTCAAAATTCTTCAAAAAGCTCCAAGCTTTAGCTATTGGAAGCTTTTTATCCACCTGATGCTCTACTTTCAAGCACCAATTCTGGTGTTCACACTGCAATTGAAACTCAATTGCTCTATTCCATAGAGTTTCTTCATGAAAGCATTCAGCTCATTGTTCCTTGTTACATGCTTATATTAAACCTCATTGAAAGCACCGACAGGTTGTAGATCCACGACGTTCCACCCAGCCTTAGATATCACTATTGATAAACTCTTAGTAGGGATATTACTCCACAGACATAAACACTCTGCTCCTACACCTTTTGATTGAGAAGACCTTCCACCCCTGAACAAGGCTATGGCTCCATCGAGGTAATGGATTCCCAAGATAGCCATGGTCCACAATCCATATGAACATGGTCTAGGCCAAGGTACCAAAACTCAACAACACTCCAACCAACGGTCTCTCATTCCTCACATGCCTGTCCTATCCTAGGAGTGTACACCTTCTCTATCACACAGTCCATCGACTGCTACACCTCCCTTTCCTTGGGCTTCAACAACAGTCCGGATCAGGAAGTCTTAGAGCACCGTAGCTCCCAAAGTTCCATTTGCCCTCAGATATTTCTAATCAACATCTTCCCCGAGCTACTCTTTGTAGCCAACATTCTAACTTTAATCAACATCATCTCATCTGCATCACCCAAATGTAGTTATCATGACAGAACATAAAAAAATTCATTTAGGAACTCCAACTTAGTTCAAAAAGGGAATTAAACTTTTCCCCAAAACATGAAATTCCATTTCATAATTCTTCTTGGTTGTTGCCATATTAGGATTGCAACCTTCCTTGTGGTTTTCCACAAGCACCAAACTGCATACCATTTTCTTGCAATCCTTCATCTTTCATACATCTAAAAAATTGTCAGTATTTCCTATACATCATAATTCAATTGCAATATGTACAAAACCTTATGCAGTGATCTTAGAATTGCTTGCACCTAGCAATTCAATCACAATTACCAAACAATTTAATAAAATAGGATGACTCATCATTCTATGCATATGCATGTTCACAGTAATATCTGTAAGTTCATTACTTTTTTTTCTAAATAATAAAATTTCCTGTAGTCAATGCTCATGTGACTACTTGAATTGCAACTTTCCTGTTGCAATGTCTAACACCTCCTTGAAATGTCTTCAACTTCATGAGTTCACAACATTTCAGCTGTTAGTAACAATTATTTCCATGCAATAATATATATGCATGTACTTACAAAACACATTCAACCATTGCATTTAGGACACAATTCTATCACTTACTATGCATGAGTGCAATTCTCAATGCATACTTATTCAATGCACCTTGCATTGAATTACATAATTCTCTTTATCTCAGTCATGTATCTCACCATCCATAAGTTGGAATTCTAGCCAATGTGTTGACATATTCTCCACACACTTCCTATTGTCTTCCCAATTAATTGTATGCCTTCCTTTTCGACCCGAACACTACACCAAGAATATAATTCCGTGGTATTCATTAGTGTTAGCAAAAAGGTTGCAGCCCAAGTTTTGTTTAAAGGTAGGAAGATTTTAGTACCTGTGTGGCTCATAAACTTTCCATATCCATACCTTGCCATATCCATCCATGTCCTGGTCTCATACATTCTTAGCTTACTGGCATTCATTCCTATAACAAGTTCTTATCTTTTAATTCTTTGGTTATTACCCCATAACCAAATTAACATGACATTCTACTATGTCAGTGTGTGCATTCAGAAGCTAAAAAAGCTTTGAATTAATATAGGCCTCCGACCTTTATCACATCCAGTGGTATGCATTCAAATAATATAATCATGTTATTTTATAAACTAACTCTGGTTGAGGAATTCTTACCTAAATTCCCTTCAACAATTATGCAAAAAGAGCAATAAAAACTCATACCTACACGACTTCCATTAATAAATTTGATGTTACCTGTATGGCCGATGGCAGTAGAATATTTCATGCTTCTTTTTATCAAACCTAACCAACCTTCAAGTTTCTGTTGCTTCCTTCCATAAGTAGCAACATCACCAATAACACTTGCAACATGAAATAATTCTTTTTCTGCTTATGGTTGTTCAACCAACCTTAATTCGACTGTTGCTACCACAATTTCAACAACTTCTTTCGCATGTTCAACTTTTCCTTGCTGATCCCAGAAGTCTTCAATTCTTTCTAGATTCCTGAATCTTCTTGTGCTCTCTTTGTAGTCACCATACATGACTATTTTTGTCCTGAGCACTTTCTAGCCAAATCACTCTTGGCTGCCTTTACATTTCCAACCAATTACTAATGCTGACATTAACCTCCAACTTTTATTTGTTTTCTAGATCCATCTATCCCAACTAGCTTCAAACTTGACTTACCTATCCAATATCTGGCATATTGTAAGGATGCACATATGCCCCTTTTTCCAGTTGCATAGAATCAAATGAAAGTCCTTCTTTTACCTTACCATCATAGATTCAAGTGATACCTCCAACCTTTTGGGTTGTCACTCATGGCTCTATGTTACTTAAGATGGTTTTTTTTCAGGTACCATCGCCTCTGCATTCAAAACCATGCATAGAGCCGTTTTGTTCTTCCTGGTTCCTTATTGATTTCTCTTTAGAAGTCACTTCACTTTTAAATTATTCTTGACTTGATATGTCCATGCTCTTATGGAAATACCTTCACACCTTTGGAGTGCATCAACAATCCTCTACTATTCTAGCTTTCCTTTCTGGAGTGTTGACATGCATTCCTATTAGCTTGATATCTATCTCATGGTTTCTTCTTCCATTATCTTAGGATGTTCATGGACTTGACTCCATCCATGAGTTTTTTCTTGTCTACTTTGCATACTTGTGATCACATATTATGCTGATATTAATTTTCAGCATTCCATTATTATTTGGATTCTTCTGATTCAACTCCTGCATGAACAAATTATAATTCCAGTCATGTTCTCTGAGTAACATTGGATAGTTAACACCAACTTCTTTCTTGAAGAAATTTGGTTTAGCATTTCCATGACTGATCATATCAACACTGGTATCATCTTGATGAATTATTATTTTCTCTTAACTTGACCCATTTGATTTTTCAATCTAACTGGCAAAATCAACTTCTGTCATTCCATAGTTGATGACCTTCATGCAATGCTTCCACTGCACACTTTGTTAGAAATAATGGAGGTGATACCTCCAATATGTAGGAATGATCCTTAGAGATGTCACATCTTATCTCCAAACTCTTCATATTCCATAAAACCTTCCTTATTCCCATTCTTTGCATCTCCATATAAACTTATGGTTCATGCATTATCATGTATGGCAGATGGATTTATCCACCTAGAATTCACATTTGATTTGGAAAGATTGTCACCTGGGTTGTCTTCCCCAAACAATAATTCCATTTGGGGTTTCCATGCTGCTTATCGAACCCAACATATGATCCAATGAATTCTCAAAAATCTCAGATGTAGAATAAAGAATTTTCCCTGTCCTTCTTCCATATTTATTCTATCTAAAGATATCTCTAACACTTTTTCTGTTTTAATGTAACCATTACATCTAGAATACTCTTTCCGAGACCTTCCCAATCACGACTTCCTTGCTCAATTCTGATCCTTGAGCAGAAATCTATGATCCTTTAAACTTGTGCTTCTTTTCCGATGCACTTCTTGTGCAACGATCTCTTTTCTCTGAGCTAATGACTCTTAGATCTTTGCTGGACCCTATCCTAAAGTTCCCAGGTCTTCAGTATTCTTTTGATGCAGTTTCAAACCAGACAAAACCCACCTGCTTCCTTCCTAACCCATTTTCTCTTCTTTAACATAGTTTTTGAGCACCAGCCCCTTTCTCTTAGCCCCCAACCCATGCAACCACGGGCTCTATTGAAGCACTAGGTCAATAAGCGCTTATTCGAGACTTCAAGCCTCCGGGCTTTGGAACTCTGGGCTTCAAAATTTCCAAACCCAAGTCATTGTAACTCCCTGGAGTGCCGAATGGACGAACTCGCGAAGTGTGGGGAGTGGATCTACTGTCCAGTATTCATCAACAACCAATGACTGAGATGCAATATAAAAATCAACAAGCGGATATGACCATTTTTGTATAGTGGTTAATATTCACACAAGTCTCATCGGGTGTGATCATTAGTTCTCAGATCAATGACTTGTAATCAATTCCGCACCGCCCCCTTACCTTTCTACCTTTAATGATAGGGGGGTCCCTCCACTGCATAACATAACACAATTCTTTCAGAGAGTCCAGTCTCTGGACTGTGGTCATCTGGTTCTATGCTTCTTTTGGGCCCCAGGGTTTCAATGTTTGAACACTAACATGTCGCATCAATATTTACACCTTTCAAATTGCGGGGGCACGCATTGATAGTTTGGAGTAACCTACCTTTCGCTCCATAATTCTTCTGACGCTAACACGTAACCCCTCGGTGAAACCATGGTTTGGATTATGGGATCACCTTGGGGAATTAACTCCCATGCAACTTGGGTCTCCGCAATGCCTCCTGGACGTCGATCTTGGTGTATCATGATCAACGCCAGTGTGGGCCCACTAGCCATGCTCTATTGGAGTGCCACGTGGTGGAATACTAGCGGCTGACATGTGGCCCAATCAGATGGGTGACACATGTCACGTTCCAAATGACATTTCAATCTTCCACGAGTTCGAAACCCACTGACACGTGGCACACAACCCATGTGTCTATGTCAATCCAAATGACATCATCATGAATCGCTACTTCATCTCTTCGGGCTTCGGGAGTTCTCGCCCCAGCATACACTAATTCTTGCGAACGTCAAAATCCTGAACAAGCCAATCTGTTGACACGGGTCCCTTTTGATGGATGGTCCGGATTACTCCAGACTTCGGAGCTTCGGGAGTTCTCCCTCCTTCATACAACGTCGTAACTTCCACCCTTGGCTTGATCTAATGGTTCTGGTCCAACTTCGGCCCAATCCAATGGTTGAGCTCTTCTCCTCAGATATACGGTGTAGATCCACTTCGGGGACTTCGGGCTTCGGGAGTTTCAACCTCGCGACACTCATTTTCTCCCGAAGTGATTTCGCCCAAAGTCAACGATCTCTCGATGCGTGTCTCCCACAGATCGACGACTACAATTCACTTCGTCTCTTTGGGCTTCGGGAGTTTCAACCTATCCACACTCATTTTCTCCTGAAGTGATTTCACTCGAAGTCGACGGATTTTCACTACGTATCCTCTCTCTCAGATCGACGACACAGATGAACTCCATTACTCTATGGTTTTCCAAAGGAACTCACGGCTAAATGCCTCACAACTTTTCCATATCTGACGGTCTGGGGTGATTCCATTTTCTCCCAAAGAAATCCAAGCCATTAACTCATTAAACCTTGAGAGTTTCTCCCCCTTTGAATATTTCTTCCCACTATCTCTCCTGAGCTTCGTTTCTCAAACCCCTTTCTCCTTAGAGGGTTGCTTTGACACTTAGTCGAATTTCAGATCTATGCACTCCTTGCAACAGATCTTCGTATCCCTTCATGAGAAAACTCAAGCTATTTCTCCTAATCTTTTTGAGTCAAAGACTCGGGTGACACACTCCTTTCACCCAGGGATGCTATGAACCTTGAATTTTGTCCTTTTCGACAACAATTCACTCTAAAATATTTGTCTCGTTAACCACTAACATGGCCCATCCAGTCTCAGTGTTGAAACCATGGCTCTGATACCAATTTGTAACTTCCCCAACCACCAACAGGCTGGGCAACATCACTATAGGACGTCTCTCTTAGCTCTGATACCAATTTGTAATGTTAACGTCCCTTGGCCATCGACCCCTGCCGGGTAACACTACCCAAAAAACCTTAACTTTATCTTTATTGTTCTGGTACCATTTTTGTGACATTCCCGACCTTAAACAACAGGCCAGGCCATGCCACCTCATAGAAATGACAATTATCATATGCATATAAACATAAACAAACAACATATTCTGTTCATACATAAATTAATGTGGAAATAACAATAAAATCATACATGCAATACTCACAGGAAAAACCCATGATATAACAATGTATACATGCAATATTCATCAATTATAACACATATACATATACACAACATGTAAATGAACATAGGAATAGATACTTATCTTTCAATTGAAGTACACCAATTGTGTGCAGACCTTCCACGAACCTCCCAGCCTTAGACCACTCTGCTCATCATGCTCAGCAGTGGGTCACCCCTGAGCTGGGACTAAGCTCCACCCAAGGCAACATAATCCTAGACTAGGCTCAGGTTACAGGAGATTGCACAGTGCAACTGGAAGGATTCTCTCCATGAGCCTTCTTACGCCCACTACTCATGGACTCTCATTCCCCACATGCCTATTCCACCCTGAGAATATACACCTTCACTATTCCATAGTCCATCGACTGTTCCACTTCCCCTTTCAAGGTCTCAACAATAGGTCAGATCAAGAATTCTTAGAGCTCCGTAGTTGGTGCTGGACTCTCTCTAGAAGAAAATCACTTCCTAGTAAACTCTCTCACTTGGAGAGAGCTGCTCACGGGCCTGACAACCTGCCTCTTCAACCACGGGCCTGACAACCCACTTCTTCAACCAACTTAAACTGAGTTCCAGCAAGGTGAGGACAACAAAAAAGGTTCAATATATCTTAGGGGATGGTAACAACCATAATTCGATAAGGTACAACATGACTCTGGTAAGTATAGATACGCTATGCTTCACAGGAAAACATAGGTCAACTTCACGGGTTACTGGTTTCAGAGGTGCGTCCAAGATGTAGAGGTCAATGATGTAGACCAAACGAGTTAGGAAAAATACAGGAGAATGGGAAGTGAACCAAGCTTAGCCAAAACTACATTGGCAGCAACCACCAACCGCTACGACACAACATAACTCAGGAAAAATACAAGTTCGTCGGGATTCATAGAAATTATGCAAGACAACTCCAATGTCTGCAGGTTACACTGGCGTGTGCATCAGTGGGGAGTGTGACTGACTTCCAAGGTGACTAACCCCATGAGAATGCAGATCGAATGCTGAAGGATCATGACCCCCCTTTGAATTGTGAGACTTGTGAATGAGATCCCCGACAATGAGTTGACTTTCCCACTTAAAAATGCATGGGCCCAGGTTGAGACATGTGTCCCTGAAGCTTCATGAGCTCCACTTAACACTCATCCCCCTTTCCCCTAGGGACTTAGGACACCACAAATTATGTCAAACCTTAGCCTTTACGAAATAATAATATAATATTATTCCTTTAGAGGTAAGACCTCTATCTTAGCCTTTATTCCTAGACACTTAGCCCCTTCCCACCTAGTGGAGCTTCATCCCCCATCACTCTTTCTTCATGATCGGTCTACACGCAATGATGTATATTTTTTATTAATGATCTGCATAATTACATATACAAAAATTAGGCTTATAGCCTTAGCATCCTAGGCTCTCTGGCCTAATCATCACATAAGCCTCCTAGCTTATTATAACTTGGCTTACCAGCCTAACAAACATGTTTACAATTCATAATTACAACTCGAGTTCTACTTGGGGATATTACAATCCATGTCAAATTTCAGTGCATACAAAAACAATTTGAAAAAATTTCAATGTTGGCCCCATTCACAGGTCATTGTTTCTAATTTCTAGTCCTAGTACAATTTCTGTTCGTTATTCGTTTTAAAATTCGTTCGACAGTACACATGTCCCCGCATCTAGTACTGCAAGGGCATATTTTTATGGTGTTGATTAAGCAATCAACAAAAAAGAGGGATTTTTCATCATAACTATGACACACATACATTGTATATACATTAATGTAGAACCTGAAAGAAAAATAAAGAAAGGATGATGCAAACTTAAAACCTTTGTCAACCAATTTGTGTACTTTGAAAGTTTATGGTTTACACGATGAATTAACGATGGAAAAAAGTGGGTGTGTGAGTCAAATTTGAGTCCAGAAACCCTCCCATATCGTTAAGGCATGCAAATAGTCTATCCATGTGAAATTTCAATGCATATAGAAACAATTTGAAAAAAATTCAACGTTGGGCCCATTCACAGGTCACTGTTTCCCATGGCTAGTCCTAGTACAATGTATGTTCGTTGTTCCTTTTAAAATTCATTCGACAATACACACGTCCCCGAATCTAGTACTGCAAGGGAATATTTTTATGGTGTTGATTAAACAATGAATGAAAAGGATGGATTTTTCATCACAACTATGACACACATACATTGCATATACATTAATGTAGAACCTGAAAGAAAAATGAAGAAAGGTTGATGCAAACTTAAAACTTGCATCAACCAATTTGTGTACTTTGAAAGAAAAATAGGGTTTATCGTTTACATGATGAATTGATGATGGAAAAAAGTGGGTGTGCGAGTCAAATTTTAGTCAAGAAACCCTCCCATATCGTTAAGGCATGCAAATAGTCTATCCATGTCAAATTTCAATGCATACATAAACAGTTTGAAAAAATTTCAATGTTGGCCCCATTCACAGGTCACTGTTGCCTATGTCTAGTCCTAGTACAATTTCTGTTCCTTGTTCCTTTTAAAATTCATTCGACAATACACACATCCCCGCATCTAGTACTGCAAGGGAGTATTTTTATGGTGTTGATTAAGAAATCAACGAAAAAGAGGGATTTTTCATCACAACTATGACACACATACATTGTATATACATTAATCTAGAACCTGAAAGAAAAATGTAGAAAGACTGATGGAAACTTAAAACTTGCGTCAACCAATTTCATGTGTACTTTGAAAGAAAAATAGGGTTTATGGTTTACGTGATGAATTTATGATGGAAAAAAGTGGGTGGGTGAGTCAAATTTGAGTTTAGAAACCCTCCCATATCATTAAGGCATGAAAATAGTCTATCCATGTCAAATGTAAGTGCATACATAAACAATTTGAAAAAATTTCAATGTTGGCCCCATTCACAGGTCACTGTTGCCCATGTCTAGTCCTAGTAAAATTTCCATTCCTTGTTCCTTTTAAAATTCGTTCGACAGTACACACATCCCCGCATCTAGTACTACAAGGGAGTAATTTTATGGTGTTGATTAAGCAATCGATGAAAAAGAGGGATTTTTCATCACAACTATGACACACATACATTGTATATACATTAATGTAGAACCTGAAAGAAAAATGAAGAAAGGCTGATGTAAACTTAAAACTTGCGTCAACCAATTTGTGTACTTTGAAAGAAAAATAGGGTTTATGGTTTACATGATGAATTGGTGATGGAAGAAAGTGGGTGTGTGAGTCAAATTTGAGTCCAGAAACCCTCCCATATCGTTAAGGCATGTGAATAGTCCATCCATGTCAAATTGCAGTGCATACAACAATAGTTTGAAAAAATTTCAACGTTGGCCCCATTCATAGGTCACTGTTGCCCATGTCTAGACCTAGTACAATTTTTGTTCCTTGTTCATTTTAAAATTCGTTTGACAGTACACACGTCCCCAAATCTAGTACTTCAAGGGATTATTTTTATGGTGTTGATTAAGCAATAAATGAAAAAAAGGGATTTTTCATCACAACTATGACACACATACATTGTATATACATTAATGTAGAACCTGAAAGAAAATTAATGAAGAAAGACTGATGCAAACTTAAACCTTGCGTCAACCAATTTGTTTACTTTGAAAGAAAAATAGGGTTTATGGTTTACATGATGAATTGATGATGGAAAAAAGTGTGCGTGTGAGTCAAATTTGAG
Source organism: Picea sitchensis (assembly GCA_010110895.2). Taxonomy (NCBI): domain Eukaryota; kingdom Viridiplantae; phylum Streptophyta; class Pinopsida; order Pinales; family Pinaceae; genus Picea; species Picea sitchensis. Next base: position 46,501 of record SNQJ01S0081762.1, read on the forward strand.
TCCAGAAACCCTCCCATATCGTTAAGGCATGCGAATAGTCTATCCATGCCAAATTTCAGTGCATACTGAAACAATTTGAAAAAATTTCAACGTTGGCCCCATTTGTGTTGCCCATGTCTAGTCCTAGTACAATTTCTGTTCGGTTTGACAGTACGCACGTCCCTGCTTCTAGTAATGCAAGGGAATATTTTTATGGTGTTGATTAAGAAATCAACGAAAAATAGGGATTTCTCATCACAACTATGACACACATACATTGTATATACATTAATGTATAACTTGAAAGAAAAATGAATAAAGGAGACACATTGTATCCCATATGTACATTTGAAGATACTTGTGATGAATTAGCTATACTTGGAACCACCTCATCCATTTCCTTTGTTTATCCCATGTAGAGATTCTTGCAACGAATTAGCTATACTATCAACAATTTTTTTTTGTCGATAGTATAGCTAATTCATTGCAAGATTATTTACATTCGTCACTCTTGTGACGATATCCTTTCCTTGTCTCTTGCCGATGAATTCCCTTCTTTGTCTCTCTTGCCAATGAAAATGTTTGCATAAATGATGGGTACTAAATTATCCTTGTTTTTCTCCTCTAGTGCCTATTCTACTTCTTTTCACACCATCATATATATCAATATTTCTTGAAGGTTAAAAATATCAACATCAACTTAGAAGAGAATCCAATATCAATATATTGCTCTACTTCTATATAAACTACTCTCTCTATGTTTTAAAAGATAACTACTTGACACTACACTTAAATGACAAATTCCAACACCTAATGGTTTTAATTAGGATTCATTTCATATTTGGTTTATCAACTTGAAATTAAAATTTGATACTTTGCAAGCTAGCTGTACCTTGAGTCAAATACAAATATGAAATTAGGAATCATTAACATATCTACTAGAACATATGAAAAATAGGTTTTATGGTTTACATGATGAATTGATGATGGAAAAAAGTGGGCGTGTGAGTCAAATTTGAGAGCAGAAACCCTTCCATATCATTAAGGCATGCGAATAGTCTATCCATGTCAAATTTTAGTGCATACAGAAAAAGATGGATTTTTTATCATAGTTTCAACGAAAATTCTATAGAAATGACAAACATGTTCATTGAAACTTCATTGATGCAATACTATGACAACAATATTGATGACATCTACGATCATGATGGTATACAAATGAAAGAGCTTCTCTTCGTTTCAAGAATAATTTATCCTCTACTGAATAAGGCCAACCACGTGAAGGTGGAAGCTCATATGGCCCCTCCCCTCCCCCTCACATCACTCTCAATTGATCCCCAATACCCAATCTATAAAATAGAAAATAATCGAAAGCAACGTCCTAGTAAGATTCATGCATAGAAACTACAAAAACAAAAATTAATGAAGGCAAATGAAATTATGTGTTTGTAAATGATATTTTTAGTTTACCACGTACTTTAGTATATTCGCAACTATTTTAAGGTTTCACATAATAATTAAACAACATGTAACATAGGATATAAAAATGTCGCATAAAAATTAAAGACATGCAATTAACCAATGACATTATAAGTAAATTATTTTAAGAGAATAATTCATACAAATTAAAATATATAGTCATGTACCTAATCCAACTCAACATCCGTGTAATCATCCTTATTCTGTATCTTGATCTTCTTCATCAAACTCGACATCTATATCATCATCCGGTTCAGAGATGATGTTGAAAGGATTGACGATATCATCATCGTCATCAATGTAATTTTCGAGCATATTTTCATCGACATCATCATCAAGAATTGCAATATTGTCTCCTATGCATGGATCATGATCTTCTTCATCTTCTTCATCTGTCGACCCTGCATGATATTCCGACTCTGTTTGATCTCGCAAATCATCTTCTTGATCTTCAATATCATATTCTTCCTGTAAATGTGTATATTTAACTAGCCTTCCTTTTGGATCATATCTAACAACAAATGACCAATCCTTCTCACCTGGAACAATTGAGTAAAAGACATGTTCACATTGGCTTGGAAAAACATAGCGATCATGTCCTCTTTCAAACACACTTGTTTTAATTATTGGAAATCCTTTGGCATGTTGAATAAAAATTCTTTCCTCATTGTGTTCATGCATTCGTAACCTATGCCATTTGACATCAAACATAACTAATTTGAAGGAATTAAAGTCACACTCAAGTATATCGTTTAAATACCCATATTATCTATTTTCAGATTCTCGAGGATGTCTGTCACTCCTAGAGGAAACATTAGTGAGCTAGAATGTTGTAGTTATCCCACTATCAAAAGTTTTCCTGGTTTCATCCAATTGTTTGACGCGAAATTTACGACCATTGCACTGCATATCCTTGTGGTGTTTCAACTGCAATATGCCAGATATGCAAAAGATGCACTGTCAATTAATAAATTAACATATATATATTTATATAACTTGGAAAATATCTGAAAAATAAAGTACACATGTAGTCACATTAATATAATATAAAATAACTAAATAAAATGGGTGAATTTGCTTGTCTTTCCATCTTTCAAACCATATGCTAAATCAATTTCCCTTTGCGTAACAATGGCATCTCCATTACAATGAGCTTATCTAACTAATTCAAATAGTCATTTCCCTGATAACCTACCTCCATTATGTTGTTTACATCTTCAATCCATACATTCATCCGGTCAAGATTGTTTGCAATGTATAAATGTAGTGCATCCCACTCTTGAGCAACTGAATAAAAAAATCATAATTCACCAATATTAAATATTAGTTATAACGTCCATGCAGGTTATAAATATTAATAGTTTATGAAATAACATATATTAATATATTAATGAGTATGATCATATACACAAAAACAAAACTTATATGTATTATTAATATAAATATCCACAATTATTAATATATTACCTCTCATTTTTTTCATTCTACCTTTCCCCAACAGGTGCTCCTGATCTTCAAATTTTTTGATGGAGTTCACATCCCAAATGCGATCCACTGCATGCATAGTTGGAACTACTAATTTAGGAAGATACTGACTAATATACACCATGGATTGATATACCATATATCCCTCCACCATAGAACCCTCATGACATTATCTTTTTCTAACCAACGCCTTCAATGATTTCAAGTGCCTCTCGACTATCCACATTGACCTTCTGTGAACATGTCCACAAATTTCAATCTCCTCAACTTGGTGTATGAGGTAGTGTTCTTGTGCATTGAAAAATGTTGGAGGTATATACTTTTTCATTTCACACATTAGACGAGGAATTTCTCTCTTCCAATACTTTATATCATCTTCATG
>SNQJ01S0081762.1:49835-61448 GCA_010110895.2 Picea sitchensis
ATAGATACCATCCTGGATGGATTGACAGATTCAGTGAAATCCAAGGTGGGATCATGTGCATCAACAAAATATCTTTGGGACAAGCTACAAGAAATTTATGCAAGGGAAGAAGCGGAAGAAGAAGAAGAAGTTGAAGAATATTACAACATCTCAGATTTCAAAGAAGAAAATAGAGGTCAGTTCTTTTGTTTCAATTGTGTAGGTAACATATCAAGGTGAAGCAACATTCACCCCCCGCTCTTGCGACGAATGCATAAGTTCGTCACAAGAGTGACGATAGTCCACTATCTTCATGATCATCACAAGAGCGACGAACATTTGCTTTCGTCGATAGAGCGACGGATACGGCCTAGATTTATAATGAAATTGAAAAATTAAACTCTTTCTCTTGAATTTTGAGACGAAAGGGTACGTTCGTCGCAAGTAGTCATCGTAAATTTTTCAATATGTAGTAGTGACTAGTTTTGGATTAGTCAACAACCCTAATTTGCAATAATCATAACTATGTACCTGTAATGTATAAAGGTCTAAAAATAATACATAATGTTATTCAGTGTCTTGTCTACAATTTCTCCAGGTTTCACTTCTTGAAAGCTCCTAGAAAATGAGTTATAGAAAAAATGACATACCTTGCTGAATTCTGGATTATTCTAGAGATCAAACTTGTGGAGAATGCCCCACACAGAATATTTGTTGTATATATTTGAAAATTTTACCAAAAATACTAAAGACTGTAGTCTAACCAATACATTTGGTCTTACTTAATTTGGATATGTTATGAAGAAGTTATGATGTTTTTACCCGAAACACCTGTTTTAGACTAGTTTCAGGACTAGCCACAAACCCTATTTTCCACAGAGTGTAACTTCCAAAATACAATGACCCACAAGATGAATTTTTTATCACAATTAATTGGATATGTTTTCTTAACAACCTCCAGATTTAGCTGTCTGAATTATTGCAGAAAAAAGTTATTGCGAAAATGGTGAGATGTCCTGTGAATAACATACCTTAGAAAGCATCATCAAAAGACTTTATCCTCCCTTGAATTTCGACCTTCTTTACTTCACCTTCCCTCTGAAATTCACCTTAGATATTCTTTGGTTACTTTAGTCACTTGTAGATATTCAATATGCTCAAGTGTAATGAAATGAGAGACCCTTTCCTCTTATTTATACTTTTATGTAGCTTCCTCAAGTGGTTACCTTCTAACCATCTTAAACCACTTTCCTTATTTCAGGGCTAACCCACTTGTACACTTAGTAATTTATCCATTAAATTTATTATTTAAATAATTTATTTTGTATCCACTTTGACTTACAGTACACTCATCACTTCACTTTATTATTTAAATAATTTCTTCTTTGCAACCACTTTGACTACTTTGACCTTTTCGGGCTTCTAGATGACTCATGAGGGATCTCCAACTTCACATGGCCATAACTCTCTAACCGTGAGGAGTTATGTGACATTCCACATACTAGTGGAAATGGAATGTCACGTATAACCATCTAGAATAGTCTTACCTTGAAATATATTAAAACTCATACCATTATACATCAAACAAACTTAGGTCTATTACCCAAACCTTTGTGCTATTGGAATTCGCTACCGAACTTTCTTCAAGGGTTGACATCAATGAAAACCAACCCAAATAATCAACATGATCAATAAAACAAAGATTATGGAGATATAACTAAAGAGTCCCTCCATTTAATTAGTGAAGAAGAGTGAGAAAGAACTCATCATAAGATTTAGGGAAAATAAGTAACTTCTAAGGTATATGTATCCCCATAGGTGGGAAGGACTAAGAGTTATTCTAATTTAATATGTGAGAAGAAGGTTTCTTATGCCGAAAGTTACACAAAGATGTTGTAGATGGGATATAGTGTTGTTAGAAAAGTTTTGAAATATTCTCAAGGTCAATGAACGGTTTCTATGGTTGAGAAGCATATTAAGGGCCTATGATTAGGAGCTGTTAAGTGTACTCTTGTTACAAGCAATTTAGATTTTGAATCATATTAAGAGCTTAGGATTATGATATTTTGAATGGTTCCTATGGTTGAGAAGCATATTAAAGCCCTCATATTTAGATTTGTCAATTCTATTCCCAATACATGTAAGTTATATTTTGAATCTAACTTTCAACAACTAGCACATGATCCCATGGATACTTTTATAGTTTAGGATGATAATAATGGTTAGCATGATCAACAACATATTCTAGAGAAGACTCAAAGTGTAATACCCCACTTGATAGATATCCTATTCATTTATGGAATTGTTAGGATATTTAGACACTTCTGAGTTAATTAATATCAACTGGGTCTAATGTGTCATTAGGTAAAATGTGTGTTTCTTAGTGTGTTTATTTAGTATGAATTAGTATGCATTTTTAGTTGGGAAATTTGATGGTTGCGATATGTTCTTGACATAGAGTGATACGATGACTCATATTTTCCTCAATATTAATGACTACATTGATCTATGGCTTAACACTCGATTGGTCCATGATCTCTATTTAAAGAACATCAAAGATCATTTTCCAATGATCAATTGTGAGAAACTCTTGTAAATTTCTCTATGATATTTTCTTTTGCATCAATAAATTTATCCAAGTGGCCATGTTGGTCGGGGAAGTGGATGTTTCCCCATAGGGGTTTTACCACGTAAAACCATCGGTGTGTTGATATTTGATTTGGTTGTGTGAGTGGTTACTAAAGTTGTTTTTCCTCTATTGAAATACTTTTATTGCTAAACATGGTATCATAGTGCATTTGAAGAGCCACTCTTGTTGTAGATCGAGATCTTGAAGTTGTGTTTCCCCATCTCTAGTTTCTTCCATTTCCGTACATTTTTGGTATGAGAGGACTATTCCATTAAATTTAGATCTCTAATTTTAGTTAAGAATGATTTCTGTTTCACTTGAAAAGGTTTCCATTTGCCCAAGATGCGACCATTTAAGTGAGATACAGAGGTATAAATCTTGAATACACCATTTTAATTTTTTTTATAGAGATAATATTTTAGTTTTATTTTAGTTTTTTGTTTTTTTATTTTCGGGTTGCTTCTCTTTTCGATCTACATATGCTATTTTCCTTGTGCTCTGTGAGATATTGACAAATCAGAAACATAGTGGAAAGAGTTTTCCTATCTACGTATTTCCTTTGTCATGTGCTCTGTGCGATCTTGGTAAATTAGAAACATAGGGAAATTTGCATTTTCTGGGTAAGCTAACTAAGATTTAATCCTTGTTGTTGTCGAGAAATAATTTTTTTGTGTATGTGTGAATGCATGAAAATAAGTTTTTACTGAGCACATATTCCAAGGCCATCTTCCACAACAACAATAACAATGCCCACAATCCTCCTTCTCCAGACTATAATCTGTTTTGCACTAGCTCACTTGGTTGAAAGTTACTTTACTAAGTAAGAGGTCTTGAGTTCAAGTCTCTTTTTCGTTACTTTTTTTTTTTGAAAAATTCATGCATTCACTATAAAGTTCCTTCACTCAATTATAAAAGCCAATCACTATTACATAACTTTAATATTTTATTTTAGTTATTTGTTTTCCATGCAACTTTAATTTATAAAGTAACTTCATTGTAAAAATGATTCCCACTTATTCTATAAAAGTGGGTCACTTCATAAAGTAACTTATTTAAAAGTGAGCTAACATGAAAAGTTAGATAAAGAGGAGCATCACCACATGGACCAACTTCTACTTTCCACGTGGCTCTTTGGTTGCTATTTATGCATTTTTTCAAAATGGCATAACTTTTACATCTGAAGTCCGTTTTTGGTTCCATTTTTTTTAAACAACCTATTTTTTCGAGATCTTTCCATCTAGACCATCACTTTCATCTTTATTTCCCCTGCATATTTTAATATGGCATCTCCCATTGATTTTTTTTCTTACTAATACCAACTACTTCTCATGGAAATCCCATATGGAGGATGTGTTAAGAAGTAAAAGATTGTACCAGATTACCTTGGGAAAAGAACAAGAACCCACTAATGATGAAAATAAAGTCAAATGGGTTAACACTAATGATGAAGCATGTGGAATAATTGGAATGTCCATCTCTCTTGATTTAATGTTTCACCTTCAAGGAATTGATGGTCCAGATAAAGCTTGGGAAGAGCTTGAAGCCGTGTTTGGTAAACACAATATTGTTCGATCCCACCGAATAGAAAATTAGTTATTGACTTTAAGTCACAATAATTTCCTTTGCATTGAATATTGTTTATCTAAGTTCAAAACACTTATACTTTTATGTATAGACTGCAAAATAGATCTGAAGGAAGACCAATGCATATATATTATTATTTCTAATCTTGGTAGTGCATATTCTGTTTTTGTATCTACCTTTTATGCCACCAGAGAATCTCTAGGGAGTGCTTATCAAAATGCTTATCTTGATTTTTTTGTGATGCTTTGATTGTAGAGAAAGATGTAATGTCCCCTTCTAAGTGACCATGATGACTCAATAGCCTATACAACTCCCATAGGCTACAATCAACAAATAAAAATGGAGACAAGGACGTGTCACTAGGTAAAAATATTGTCAAACCATAGAAGTGACATTAAATAAAATAAACAATTATATTTAATGGAATTGGAGGGAAAGTAAAGTGACAAGTTGACTTGGTCAAAATAGGGAAAGATATAGAAGATCCAAAGGAAGGATAAATAGAGGAGAAACCCTTCCCTTTGGAATTATGTTTTGATATATTATTTAGTGCTCTTGTAGCCAACATTTTCATTAGGTTTTTGGGAAAAACCCTTCCACTGCAGGTTTAGTTTTAATGGTGGAATATCCACCCTAGATGGACAAGAAGGGGATTCATCTGGAATCCTCATTTGACTTAATTGTGGTGCTTGTTTTTGTTCTAAAGAGAATTTGAAGTCAGATCAGCTCGCAAAAGGGGTTTACGAAAAATTTCTAAGGAAACTATTCATTAGGGCTACATGTGTAGGAGGGTTTCACGCACCTAGAAAAGGAGGTGTCCCTACATGTTGAACTAGGGTCGTCTCGTGAGGCCTCACTAGACACCCCGCAGACGTCCCGTGAGGACCCTTGTGAATTAGGGTTTTGCAGCAGCTCACCAGATCGGGTCTGGGAAGGATTATGAAGTAATTGCAGGACCGGTCACAGAGAAAATATAACTAGAGCAGAGAAGAGGAAGGCTTGAAGAGCCTCGGGTTCCATATCTTGGCATCATTCCAGGTTCCATTATGTTATTTTTGTATTAGATGGTGATGCTTTCTAGCAACCATTAGCTTGTGTGATTAGTAGAAGTCTGCAACTGTTATTACAACCCTTAGTTATCATTGTACTGATTTTTGGGGAACTTCCATCCATAATAAGATGCCATTGTTATCTGCTCAATTCTATGTGTAATGGATATATGATCTATGTTTAAGCTATTGTTTGGCACTTCTGGAAAATTGTTTGATAAAATCACACAAAGAATAATAATAATATTAGGTAGTACACATATATTTCTCATCTATCCTAGTTTGGAACATTACAATGGTATTAGAGATGGTGATTCTTCTATCCCATGACTACATTGATGCCTAGAAGAAAAGGGCGTGGAGGAAAAACTTATCGAGAATCACCAGAAAGATAAAGAAAATAAAAACACGTAGAGACAGAACTAGAAGGAAGCATGTGAGACAAAAATGAGGTGATCCAGATGCTACAAGATTTTGTCAGGAGATAGGAAGATTCAATAAAATTCCAACGGTAGTTGCTTGAGGCATTCACACAATTGTTAGGAGAACACAAAAATATGAATGGTGCAGATCAAGGTGGACCCAGTGAATCCCGCTGGAGTGAAATGATACCCTCTGAGAATAGCAACAACCACACCCCAACTCAGAGAAAGAGCTTAAATATCCCTAGGCCTTTATTACGAATGTTCTTGACAGGGTATCCTACATAAGAAAAGGAGCAACTAGATTAAGGGATTGATATTAACATCTCATACAGAGAGCACGAAATGATAGATGCAAAGATTCATGAGAATGTTTCCTCTAATACTTCTACGAACTCAAACATAAGTATGACCCAAGGGAGGGGAACATAGGAACATAAATCCCACAATTTTTTTATCTCATGCGCAAGGTGGGAAGGTTGACTATTCCACCCTTCGATGGATCAACAAAGAGTACGACCAGGGCTTGGGTACATAAATTAGACACGTACCTCCAACTCAACCCAATGTCTGAAGAAGAAACAATTATGTATGCCACTCTTCACTTGGAAGGAGAAGCTAACGAATGGTGGTATCATGGGATGGTGACATTAGGGCACACCAACATCACTCATATGTGTACTTCACTTAGAGATTGATGGACATGTTTAACTAGAAGGATCCTGAAATACACTTTAGGGAGTTGGCATAATTGAAACAAACAGGCACACTAGAAGCACACATCATAGAATTTCAACTAATGATAGTTATGGTGACATATATCTCTCAGTAGAGGTTGGTGATGTTATTCATGGAAGGACTGGATGAACCCTTGAGAGGATGGGTGAAGACATTTAGGCCAACCACATTGCATGAGGCCATAATGAGATCCTAGGATATGAAGGACATAGTCAACAAGAAGGCTCCAATAAAATCCTTCATCCTTCAAGGAGGCAAGGAGACCAAATTTCCCTAGAAGTCATGGACATGGAAGGACATAAAAGATGAGGAGACTCGAAGAGAACTAAGGAGGAAGAAGCTCCGTTTTAGTGGCAAAGATCCATGTGAACTAGGTCATAGATGTATGGTCAAGGGTAAATTCCATTATATTGAGGTAGTTTCTAATGAGGAGGATGATGGGGATGATGAAGGTACTAGAAAATATAGTAGTGAGCCCTCACAAACTATAGAGAAGGTGAAATTACAAGGTATCCCTAAGGGTGTAACCATTTCCACACTTTTAAGAGTTCCAAAATATTATACCTTCATGATTAGAGGCATTTTGCATGGGAAAAGAGTTACAGATTTAGTGGATGGTGTATCTACCTACAATTTCATTGATGATGCACTTGTCAACCAGAGGAAGATCCCCATGAAGGATTTCGAGGGATTCAATGTGGTAGTAGCAAATGGGTACAACATGATGTGCACTCAGAGGATCAGAGGAATGGAAGTAACCTTGGGTAACTACACATTCAACGATGACTTTTACATCATGGATTTAGTAGATACTCATGTGGTGTTAGGAGTTCGATGGCTATATTCTCTGGGGGATATTTACAATAATTGTAAGGATATGAGAATGGAGTTCTAGGACAAGGATTGAAATTGAGTTGTCCTGAGAGGTATGTCAACAAGTTCCCTCAGGATAGTGTCTAACCAGTGCATGAAGTCCAGTTTTAGACATGGGGATGTGGTTTGCACAATAGAGTGCTTGATCACTATGGAGAAGCCATCATAGGAATGACAACATTACCCTGTGGATATCCTGCCATTGTTGGGAATGAATGAGAGAGTGTTTGAACCATTTACACCAGGGAGACCACTAGACAAAGGATTTGAGCATGTCATTGAGATAGAACAAGGGTCGAAGCCCATCATCACCAATCCCTACAAGCATCCAAGACATTCAAGGAAGAAATATAGAAATCCATAAAGGAGATTGTTACACACCAAAATGTCACACTTAAGTGTCACATCTATTTACACCTAAGTGTCGCAAGTGTCGTATGGACCTTATTAAGTGTCACCCGCACTTTTTCAAGTACCATATGCACCTTACTAAGTGTCGCCACCATTGACACCATTGACAACACATTTCTCATAATCCCTAAGTCATTTTGGAGGAAGAAACCCATCATTTGAAAGCTGGAAACATGATTTTTACCTTGGAATTTTGACCATTTTTGAAGGTCAATGCCATCGTACCCATGTATAGGGATCATTGGTCTCATACCAATGCTTATTGATCCATTATAATGGAGTATTGATCCCCTTTTTCAACGCTCTGTGCTTAGTATTGAGGGAGCGTTGATCTAGTCAAAGAAATTTATAACCATCCCACCTTTTTCTAAGGGAAGAAATATGAGGAGATTCAAGTTTGTTTGGGTCAAGGATTCAAGTCACCCTACTTGGCTCCATCATATTAAATCTAAAGAAGCCAAATCCCAAATCATGGAGAAAAATAATCAACTATTTCACAAAATATCTCATGATGGTTAAGCCTCTAAACCCTATATAATGAGGGCATTTCCAAGGTGAAAGAGAGGAGAAATAATTTCAGCGTGTCAAACCTTTGATATCATGATAGGAATCCATCAAAAGCATTGTCATTTTGATCTTGAGACATTTTGGAAAGGGTTGGACTAGAGAGCTTGGAGGAGCTGCTGGAACGTCAACCTTGGTTTGTAAGTACTTCACCATGTTTCTCCATTAATATAACTTGGACTATTTACTTCATACTATTTCTTATGCATGCATGTCTATATAGATATATATGTTCTTTTCTAATGATATATTGTAGAAGTAGAAGGTACTGTTGTATTCCTTGTATACTTATTCATTGTGATAGGAGCTTCAACAACAAGGCCAAAGATTGCATATCAATGAGGACAACTGCCAAAAAGCCACACTTCTTTCTTATATCTTCTTTGCCTACTGAAATATAGAATAGATATAAAGGAATGTTAGTGTCCATTTGTTTTTTTCCTGTCTTAGTCAATAGGAGTCTAGATATCCAAGGGATATTTCACTTGTCTGCAGGGGAAACATTCTGTAACATAGCTTCTACAGATGAGACACATCCGACCTAGTTCTATTCCTTTCGCTTCGTCAGTTGTACTAGTAAAGAAGAAAGATGGTACTATGAGGATGTGCATAGAATATAGGGTGATAAATACAAATATCAGCAAGAACCAATACCCAATACCTAGGATATATGAGTTGCATGGGGCAATGTATGTCTCAAAGGTTGATATGCGATTAGGGTACCACTAGATTCGGGTCAGGGAGGAGGATATACATAAAAAAAACATTTAGGTGTCACCATGGGCACTATGAGTTTCTAGTCATGCCCTTCAGGTTGACTAATGCACCAACTACCTTTCATTCATGCATGCACCATATATTCAACAAACAATTGAGGAAATTTTTACTAGTGTTCTTTGACGATCTTATCATCTACAACAAGACGCGGGAATAACACATGAAGCATATGGATAAGATTCTCACCATTATGGAGGAACTGTCGCTTTTCTCCAAGGAAGCAAAATGTGAGTTCAGTTTGACATAAATCCTCTATCTAGGGAACATGATTGGTGTTAAAGGAGTAAAAGTGCATCAAAAGAAGATTCAAACCATCTTAGACTAGCCCACTCCCAGATCACTCATGGATCTATGAGTATTCTTCGGGATATGTAGTTACTATAGGCGCTTTGTGAAAGGATTTTTTCAATTGGAAGCGACATTGACCGATATCACCAAAAAGGGGGAGTTCCGATGGTTAGAAGAGGCACAAGTGGCATTTGAAAAAATGAAGAAGGTGATGATTACTTTCCTAGTATTAGCACTACCAAATTTCATGCAACCTTTTGTCCTAGAATGTGATGCATCTGGTGAGGGGATAGGAGCAATGTTGATGCAGAACCAACACCCGATCGCCTTCGAGAGCATAAATATAAGGGATCCCAAGAAGCTCTATCTAATCTATGACAAGGATATTTTGGCCATCATGCATGCATTGGCCAAATTCAGACAATACATGGCAGGAGGACACTTCGTTGTTAGGATGGACCACGAGAACTTACGATATTTCTTGGAGCAGAGGGACCTAAATGAGAGACAACATAAATCAGTGAGTAAGGTACATGAATATGATTTTGACATTGAGTATGCAAAGGGGAATACTAATGTAGTCGCTAACATCTTATCCAGGAAGCCAACAACCTTGTCGATGTCAAAGATCTTCTTGGCGGAATACTCCAAGAATACTTTTGCTTATGAGTTGATGGAGGGAGGTATTCAAGATGATAGGTATAAGGTAGCAGATGACATTATCTACTACAAGGAAATCATCTATCTTGTCCTTGAGTCCACACTCAAGGATAATATTCTTAGGGCAACACATGACGCACCATTGGCAGGGCAACATCGGTATCTAAAGACCCATCGACAAGTAAGGGAGATATTCTCATGGAAAGGTCTCAAAGGGGATGTACTTCCTCACGTGAAGGAGTGTGTGACTTTCAAACATAACAATTAAGAGTTCACACATCCTGCAAGACTACTTCAGCCATTGTCGATTCCGTAGTAGAGATGGGAAAACATTTCTATGGACTCCATCACAGGATTACCAAAGGTACAGGGCAGTGAGTGTATTTATTTGGTGGTGGAAAGGTTTAATAAGTATGTGAACTTATTTGTAATTCCTACGGAGTATAGAACATCTCAGGTAGCATATATATTCTTTAGGAAATTATTCAGACTCCATGGACTACCAAGGAACATAGTCAGTGACCGGGATAACAAGTTTCTTAGTGCGTTTTGGCGAGGGTTGTTCATGTTATCCAGAATAGAGTTGAAGGTTATCTAGAATAGAGTTGACACCTAGTACTAGCTATCATCCCAAGATAGATGGGAAGACTGAGATAGTAAATAAATGGGTAGAGGGGTACCTAAGGAACTATGTGTCAGGGTAGTAACGAACATGGGTAAAATAGTTGTATATAGGAGAGCATTGCTACAACACCACTTATCACATGTCCATTAGGATGAGCCCATTCAAATAATTGTATGGATATGATGGTCCATTTTTTGTGGATTTAAAATTTGGAGAGAGAAGAGCTCCCAAGGCCAAGGACTGGTTAAATGAAAGTTAGGAGATCTTAAGAGTCCTAAAGGAGAATCTACAAGTCACTCATAATCAACAAAAAATATATGCATATAGACACATGGTAGAACACAACTTTGAGGTTGGATATCTTTTCTTTCTAAGATTGCAGCTGTACATATAGTCATCACTAAATAAGAGTGGTGTAGAAAATCTCAAGCCCCACTTTCATAGACCATACAAATTGATTAGGATAGTTGAGGAAGTGGCATACAATATGGAGCTACCAGAGGGAAACGTGATCCACAACACCTTCCATGTATCTTGCCTAAAGAAGGCTTTGGGACATTAGGTCACCACTTCAGAATATCTTCCTCCACTAGATGATGAAGGTAAGTTGGTTCTATAGTTCCTGAGAGGATAGTTGATGTCAGGGAATGAAGACTTAGGAGCATGATCTTTTAAGAATATTTGGTTGTATGGAGAGGATTTCCAACAAAAGATGCTGTCTGGGAAGGGGAGAAAATTTTACAGCATACTGATCTAGAATTTCTTGAGGACAAGAAATCTTGGGAAAGGATGACTGTAATTTCCCCTTCCAAGTGATCAAGATGACTCAATATCCTATATGTAAGGTAGCTAGAGAGGTAGTGGGGGGGCCCAGAGGGCCCATAGTGATAATAGTGGAGGTCATTCAATGTAAGGTGGACTAGGTCCACTATATTATTAAATAAGGCCCAATATGGTAGTTAGATATAATAAATGTAAGATGACTTCTTAGAAGGTTCTACTTCTAGAAGATTC